>BRZM01000444.1:0-93546 GCA_033238685.1 Lates japonicus | reverse complement strand
ATCGGTGTGGCCGTTCCAGTTTGTGTTGCATACATTAATACGAAACGTCCAGTCCACCGGTGACCATATTTGCCAACTTGCGATCTCTGAGGAGACAAGGTTGTTCTGTGATAAAATTATGAACTTTTCATAGACAGAACTACCTTTTAACACTTCCAGCTGATTCTATTCTGGTATAGATCCTGTAATTTTTATTGAAATTAGCTAAAAATTGTACTTCAACGGCCTCATAGCCTGTGTGCCACCCATTTACTGAAACCAGCCCTTTGAATATCAGAGGTAGAAAGGAAGTTGTAGATAAGTCTGTGGGGCAATTCCCCAAGCCGACTGGGCGTATTCTAATTCCAATGAGTATGTGGAAATGAGTCTGCTTCACAGAATCAGCACATTAGAATATCATCTTATCTTCTTGGGTCAGCTTTTGGCCACCTTATTCTAATCAAAGAAAACTCACCTCTACATCAGGTGCTGTAGAGACATCACAAAACCTCTTTTATGCTTTTCTCTATGCAGTAAAACATTTGGATGGAAAAAGGAACTTTCTATATTATACTGGACTGCAAGAGATAGGTGCCAATAGTCCCTTTGGCCTCCAGCTCACAACATAGCATGTCTAGATAATTGTTTTCTTTCTCCCTCTATGAAGTAGATCTGGTACTTAAATAAGATAAAAGGAATATATGTTTTTCTTAAGATGTTTTATTGTTAGCCTAGTCACGTCAAATAAAAATTAAACTTAATTGAGACTAATCACCTGTCAGCCTACTCTGGGAGCTTTTCTTAACTGCAGTCCTTTCATTGCTTTCAAACTTTGATTCCCTCCACAGTCTGAAATAGCACAGAATATACAGTTGTGGCTTTGACTGGAAGGGCAACACACCTGTGTATACAGGTCTTTTGAGAAGAAAACAGTGCCCAATAAAGGAATAAGATGAAATGCTGTTGTTTTGCTAGAACATTTGGTTCCACGTGCTTGACTGTATTTCTATACCATTCAATTGTCCTTCAAGCCATTTTTTTTCTGCTGAGAGAACCACTTACTGGGACTGCGTTGGTTAAATTTAACAGAGTTCTCATGCCTCGGACTATCTCACTGAAGGACAAAGAAACTCACCTTCACATTTTTCACTTGAGACTTTTAGAAGTACTATTCTTCTTCCATTTCCATCTGCTAATGTACTGTAAGAACCCTCTATCAGTCCTAACATGCAACACTGGAATGTTTTTTTAACTATACCACGTAACTTCATATGGTGCTGAAGTATCATCACAATAGCATCTAGGCTTCATCAGAAACGCACAGAAACAGTACAAGAACCATAATAGTACTGACATGTGCCAAATAACAGCTATAATGATTTCAACACAATTAAACTTAAATTTATGTCTGACCACATTGTCTCAAAGCGTGATAGGAAGTTTCAATTTCCCTAGTTAAAGGTGGGATGTTGAAGTTAAGTTCAAATTCACAAAACAGAAATATATTTCCTGGTATTTACATATTTTTTGATGCTTTGAAGGCCAAGAACAACTGCATTGGCAATGAATATTAGTTGGAAATTCAACGTTAAGTCTGATTTAACGCGACGCTGGTCCTCTATCAGGAGATACGGAGGCAGGACAGATAATTTTGTTGGTTAGATAAGTACAGATACAGATTCAAATAGCCAGCGTCTCTGCCACCTCTACTGTGCTTATTAGAAGCTAAGTCCATTTGAAGTTTATTTCAGCTCATGAGAGACCCCAGCTACAATAAACTCTTAACATCAGAGTCAGGACACCTTAAAGCTGTGCATTTACAGACTGATAGGTTGCTGTAAAATGGAATAGTATTTGATCAACAAAGTTTGTCCACTACACTGCTGTATACAGATATATTCTCTTAGATCATTTCTTTCTTTGTCTTTAGTCTCTCCATCCTCAACACAATGGCTCAGCGTAGTGGCGGTATTAGACCATTGCCATCTCCCACCATGAATATATACTTTCTTCACAACCTCGAGAATATATTCATTAAATTTGTACACACCGTCTGTCTTCTGTAAATTTTGCCGCTGCTCTCTGGCCTGTAGTGGTGACACTGGACAGCAATACAAAGATGGCTATTTCCTAAGCTACCTCCCTCTTTAGAAAAATTTGCATGTGCCATTGCTTTGCTTATGCATGTTGTCAATACCTATTCTATGTTTTCTTACTCACCTCAACTTAAAAAGTAAATTTCCACTATCCCTAATTTACAGATATGCTGAAGAAGTGATTGACAGGATACTGCAGGGGTCCATTATACATTTTGATTTTGACCTTTTTTTAAAATGAGACAGAAATTAAATATGAGTAAATTCTCACCATCTTTTTGGTACAAAAGATCAGACAGTGGCAGAAACAAAGGCCGGAAGAGCTACCCTTATCAAGTGCTCCTGATTTGGATACTACTGTGCCTTTAAGAATAGACTCCCTACTCCCTTCTTTTTGTAGGTTGTGTACTCATCTAATTATGAAGATGCCCTCTGTCTCCTAAAATTACATTTCCCTTTTAGCTAAACTATTTTCTGCGTTCGTGAAAGTGAAAATGAGAATGATCCTTTCTCCCTCTGGGTTTAATCCACTAAACAAACTACTAAAATGCATAGACCACGTTGACCAAATCAACCATCATCCAAAGAGCTGCTGGGTACACGGCTGCAGACTCCTGATGTTTTAGTTTTTGAGATTAGGAGTAACAAAGCTGACTAAGCCATCAACACTGTGTCAAAAAATACAACCATATTAGTTTTATCTGTAGAGACCGCTGTACCCAGTGCAGTGAGCTCTAGCAAAAATACAAAGGTGTCCCTAGGATAAAAGGCCGACCTAGCTCAGCTTTTGCTGCAGCACAATGTTCGTCATTCCTACAGCACACTACTCTGGACTGTAAATACATGTAATTACCTCCTCAGGGGATTACTGTATATCGAAGTATCATCATTTGTTGAAGTTAAGGGTTCAGCTAGAAGTAAAGAAGATGGCGGTTGCTACCAATGGCTTTCTAGCCACAGTTTTAGTGTTTGGTGGCTGAATAAAATGGATTGGTCACAGAAGAAATATATATAATATTTTAAATATAAATATTATGCCAGTGAGAACAGAAACAGTAAAGCTAGTAATTACACCCTGATGTGCCTATCATTTTAAAAGTCCCAGCACCTCCTTTTCCAGTTGTTGCTAGATTTACAGTGTGATGTCTCAGTTTGCTTTCATATTATTGACATAGAAATAAATAATTGATTTTTGAAAAAATGATGCAATCAAACTTAATCTAAACTTAATCATTTGGTTTTTTTCCCTTACTCAACAATAAACACACTTGTTGGCCAAGAATAAAATCCCACTCAGACTTTGGGGCTGGGGAGTGAGTGAGTGAGAGAGAGAGAGGGAGGGAGGGAGGGGAGAGAGTAGTAGATGGTAGATAGATAGATGAATGGAGTAGATAGAATGCCTTTGTCATTATACTGAAAATTTTATTAGGGTTGGAAACTACTCCTTTTCTCCACAAATACAACATGACATGCTGCCAAACTGTTATGTAAGGGGTTATTTAAAGTAATACAGTAGTGTCTTGAGTGCTCACCTCAAGCCTCTTCTTGTATCTTCATTTATCCAAACTTGATAATTTAATATAAATACCTAAATTTCAAACAGCCAAACAGGCGCTGGATCTTAGGACCCTTCATCTCTTTAGCTCCTTGGTAGTAAGGCAAAGATCTAGGAAGTATCTAGTGCTAACTTTTTAATGAAGCAACAGAGAATAGAAGAAAAATGAGTTGATCATTTTTTAGTTTCTCATTTGAAATCTCATCACTCTTTCAGTCTACCTACTGTCTCTCTTTTTCCTATCTTAATTGGAAAGGCCATGGCAGGACTTTGAACTGACAAATAGCTTCTGATCAATACTAATGCTAATTAATAACAAATTGATGTTTGTATGTACCAAAACTGTACTTTAGGTGATGTTTACTGAGTATGGAAGGCACTTCTCCGTGTTTGTGTATGCACAAATGTGTAGTCTACTCACTTATTAGAAATTATTCCAATCAGTTTAATTCCATTTCTAGCCCAGAGACTGCACCTTGGTGCAGAATGGTTATTTTACTCTGCGGGCTCCATCAAAATTATTCCAGCATTCCCTTCTATAATAATCCTGCATACCAAGTTAGAGATCCATAATGCCAGAACTGCTTTACACTAAAAGGCCAAGCAAGAATGCTTGCAGAACTTTATGAATGACTAGTCCTTGCATGAATCTTCTCGTTTAGATCACAAGTGGAGGGCGTCATATTAGGAAAATCAAACTTAATAATCCATAATCTGAAAATTTGAAATTTATAATTTATTAGATTAAAATCAAAGATCAAAGACAATGCTTGAAATTAAAGATAAAAAAAAAAGATATCAAAATATAATCACTAGATTAAATCTACAAATTCAAGTTTATATTATTTATAGTACTCACAAGGCCTATTGCGTCTGTGCGCTTTGGCCACACAGGAGTTTCAAATTAGATTCTAAATGTTAACCCCACCGCAAAGCAATATTATTAGACACCCAGAGGCTGACTGCTGCGGCAACCTAGTGACACCCAGCGTAAAACCTGCTTTTTGCGTATCAGACATTTTACGACACACAACATTCCCATTGAAACTGAGGGCCTGGCGGATTTTCCCAAATAGTTATTCAGTGGAATTTTCCGATGATTGTATCAATTTCAGTGAGGGAAGTTAAGTAAAATTGGGTTGCTTCTTATTTTCACAGCATTAATTTGTTTTATATATTTTACAGTTTTGCTTACGCAGGTTAAACATAAACCTGGCTAACTATAAGCACATTACTGCTATTATGTTACTGTATACAGGTAGAATTGAGCCAGCTGACAAAAGTCCATTGATTTTAACTCAGCAGTGAGACAGTGTGTAGATGCATTACTTGTCTATAAATGGTTACAATAAATGCTCATTTGCCTCGCCGATGATCATAGTTATTAGTTTTACTTGTTGATAGTCCACTCTATACATATAGTCACTCCATATGGCTACTTGGACATTTTAAAACAGCACAATGCAAGTAAAAGATAATTACATATCAAAATGTTTGCTAAACTTTTTGTCCCAGCTGGCTCCTAATTGGGCCATACGGTAACATAACCAAACTGTAAGCATTACCAGCAACAGTTAGCTAACATTGGCAAGAGCTAACTGAATTTGTGGTGTAGAAAACTGGGGTATATACAAACAACATGAAAACATTTATTTCATCATATTAACCAATGCTGTAACAAACACATAAAAATTCTTGCTTAAGAAAGTATCTTCAGACATGGACTAGTAGTGAAATCCTCCTGCAGGAGAAACAGACATTAACCCTCTTTCCTTTTCTGATATTTCAGCAGGGCAGAGTGCAGCAGAGTTTATGCTCTAATGATAATCTTTTTGATAAAACAGTAAAACTCATCTAAATTTGCTTGTTTGCCTTTTTTGAGGAAGTTGAACGAGTTCATACTGGGAGCTGAGTCTTATCTAACTTTTCCATTGTGTGGTTAGTTATTTGTTGCACAAGTTGTTAACAATAGAAGATAACAGGCTTTTGTTATGTATTTATGTGAGAATATCATGGTTTTAAGTGGTTTTGCTTTTGAAACTTTTTGATTTTAATGGATGCTGGAAAATCTATGATTTCAGATTGGATAAAATCTATTCAAGGAAGCGTGAAATCAAAGTAGCATAACAAGAGTATAAATTCAATTTCGTATTTGGCATGTATCTCAAATCCACAGCCTCTGCCACACTGTACTTATTTTGTATTATTAGCCATGATAGAGGCATCAATTATGAGTATAAAATCCAGCAAATATGTTTCAAAATGCATGGATTATGACCCACTGGCAAAGGCAGCCACATTTTGTATCTCATACAATGGTAGGGATGTAGTCAGATTGGATGGTAAGAGTACTTAAAAGTGCTTAAGCATTTTAGACTACTTCTTAAAGACTTCTTAAGTTTAGAATTCTTAAACACTGTAGATTGAGATTTGAATTTAGTTTAAACATTGAAAAGATTTATAAAGGTTATAGAAGGTGTTGTTACAATGAAATATTGTAGGAAACTTCATTTAAAATGATTTCTACATTCCAAAATTTTTACTAGATACCATCAGTTGAACATTTGGTAGATTTAAAAAATACACCCTCATTATATGGTAATTATAGATTTATGTATGGCTTCCTTCTAAAATGATTTACTATTGCAAATTAGTCAATATAAATGCTAACTTACCTTGGCCCATTCCTTGGTACACAAGACTTATCTCAATCTGTCTGATGTCAAAACTAAAATGGGCAGAGTTGCCTACTCCCAAATTGTACATTCCCACTTGACAGAGAGGTCATTAAGAAAAGTCTTGAAGTATTTACTCTCCTCCTCTCTGTTTTGCTTGATGTTGGAACTCCACTATCTTGGTGGTCTTATCACTACTCTGTCAGTGTATTTTTGGGATGAATATCTGCTCAGAATGAACCTGAGTTGTACAACTTTATATCAGCTGGGAGCAATTAGAGCATTGATCAAAATGGGTGGACTGTTTCGGAAGTCATTCTTTTGCTCCATCTGTTAATGATCCTCTATCTTTAATAACAGTATGACATTTGCTCAGTCCTCACTTTCTTAATATGTGGTCCTAGACAGCTTCCTTGTTTGTTAGCAACTAATTCATTTTCTCCACTGAAAGCTATTTCCAAAAGGTATTGTAATCTCAGGACCTCTTAGAAACTCCAGCCTACATCACAATGCCACTCCAGCCAGGCTGAGCAGTGCATACTTCACAGTGGTCTCAGAGATACATATACTGTATATAGGTATACAGTATTTGAATTTGGTACGAACTAGGAGTTTACGAACAACCAAAACAAACAGTGATCATGCTCTCAATATATTTAGAATTATCATAATCTCTCTAAAATGGATAGTAAAATGCATGATGTACTGTATGAAGTGACTGAGACGAGTGGAAACTAATCCTGGTGTAATGTTGTATTTATTTCTTATTTATATGCCTCGTATCAAATATACTGTATTTACTAAACAATTTCCACAGAGTAGAAATTGATACACATATAAAGATTGGAATACCTTGTATACCCTGCTTTTTCTACACTTAGAGCTGTCCCTGCTTTAGAAATTGTTTCATAATAATATCAAAAAATTTTCTAGGAAGAAAGGCACTTAATTTGGTTGCTGCATTTATAAAATAGATCATTTTCCACTTGGGCATTTCGGTATGTAATCTTGCTGTCTTTGATAAACTGAACATGTATAAAGGAAAAAACAATATCTACAGAGCAAAGTCGATTCAGGAATAAAATTAGTAATATCAAGGGCCTTAATGTGGAGGCATTTGCTTAGGTTTAATTGAAGCTTTACTCTCAAGAGAACTCATAGTCTCCATAATTGTAAGTAAAAATTGGCACCGAGGAAAAGTTAGAGGATGCTTAACAGTTTAGTAAAATGGCCATTACCATTAAGACTTCATGATGGTTTAATACAAAAAGTGTTATGGCAGAGATCTGACAAAATTGTGTGAATAGAGTTATCATATTATTTTTGTCTTGTGTATCATCAATTTTCAAAATCATGTTAATATTGCAATTAAAATTAAAATAAAATTAGGTGTTAAAGTTTATCACGGTAATGAACTAATGTTATTTACTATGATTTTGAATGATTAAAAGGCTGGAAGTCTCAAGACCCTAAACACAACATTAGTTAAACATGAAATACACACAACAAAAATACATTGAGGGTTGGACAGTACAATACAATAACACTACTAAAATGGAAATGGACATAATTATAAATATAAAGCACTAGATAGAAATAGGAGATGATTTTGCTCTTATAGTTGGGAAGTCACCCAAAACTTTTGTGCCGATTCTGTTCTATTATACTATTTGGATCAAGCTGATGTTCACATTATGGATTTAGAGCCCACACAAGTGTCAGGATTATTTAAAATTCTGCAGAAATTCAAGTTAAGAACCGAAGTTGGTACAGGGGTAAAAACAAAGTCTTTTGAGGCGGCGTGTTCAGTGGATCGGATGTTGGTAGGAGATAAAAATAGTCTTTTGGGATCTTGTCAATTTTCTGTACATGCTTTCTCATTTCACTGCCTGGTAATCTCCCTCTGTTTTCTTTTCCTGTAGGTTCCTCAGTCTGTCCAGGTCACTGATCACAAATGCTACAGTTTAAGGTAGCCTGGACTTCTTTTGGCCTAAAACCTAAAAGAACCACACAGATTTGAGTCTCTGACTTTCCTGTGTTGTTAAGTATACATCCTGCTAAATGGTTTGGACGGAGATAAACATTTAAAAAGTCATTCTGGTGTGTCATCGCTAACTCCAAGTACACAAGTTCCAAGGATTTATTTCAGCGCATACTTCAATTTATACTGGCATTTGATTATAACATCTAATTAAAATGATGCCATAATTCCAGCTCATGGGTTACCTACTGCAGGAGAATGCTGGGAATTTCACTTGTAGAACAGGTATTGGGTTAATAGGGTCAATGACTGCAAATGCAGACGTTTCTGTAATAATTAAATTATTTTCAGAAAGAATCTGGAAGTCCATAAAGAGAAAATTAAGTGATTCTATACACACCGCATTTTGGGGCGTATTCTCTGGGCCCGAAACACCTGGAACTGTAAATCCACACTTAAAGTCGCCTTGGCATGCGTGGCATGAGGAAGTGTGCACCATTGGGTGTGGGGAAGAGGTGGGGGAGGTAAAATGACGCCTGTCTGGAACTAGGTCCATTATGGGTTTAAAGTACTTTTAGTCTTCTAAACATTCCTGACTCACTCTCTTTCATTTTCTCTCACTTTACAGCATCTTCTCTCTCTCTCTCTCTCTCTCTCTCTCTCTCTCTCTCTCCCTTTGCCTCTCTCGCTCTACTTCTTTATGCTGTCTGCAAACTTCTCTCTAGCCAATTAGTGCTCAGTCTGTTTAAGCAGAGACCAGCCTGTCATCAAATCAGAGGGCCTTAAACACTCTCCCGAGAGGGAGAGAGAGAGGGAAAGGGAGAGAGGTAAGAAGAGAGAACACACACATGCATTAGGTAAGGAGGATCTTCTGGGTGCATTTGCCTCTTTTGCTCCAAGTACCCAAGGTGCCTTTCTGATTGATTTATATGGGCCAAAATTGTGCGCTTTACCTAAAAGCTTTGAGAGGAGTCAAAAAGTGTTGGTAGTATAAGATGGTTAGTAATGTTTTAGATTTTCTTATGAAACGTATGAAATAATAATTACACACTGACAAGGCCCGTCCATGTGGTGGTGTCAGTGTGTGTGTGTGTGTGTGTGTGTGTGTGTACATGCACTCTGTGTACGCTTGCCCGTATGCGATAATAATATCTAAATAAACATCAGCGAGCGATGATGCAGTGTCATCAGGGAAAGATATGGTCAACACTGACGCCAGACATCAGACACATACCCATTACACACACACGTACACAGACACACACACATCAGGTTTATAGATGATACAGTAGAGAAAAGAAAACTAGACATACTGGTGGCTGGTGGAAAAGCCTGGATTACACAGAGGAATATACAATATTAGAAGAGGATACATAGGCTGATATAAATAGTTTTTGATTAAAGCTGCCAATAGTTAGTTGTTGCTGACAGTGATGTGTTTGTCAGAGTGGAAAGGCCTCCAACAGATCTCACAGAGCATTACATGACCCTAAAATTCCACTGATATTCCTAATCAAATCAATCATTAAAATGATAAACACAACATCTGTGGATCTTAAGTATTTAACATAACAATTAATATACTATTATCCCTCAAGAACTTTAAGAAGAAAATATATGATGACAAACTACTCAAGGTAACTTTACTTTGTGTCCCATTGGTTGACTCAGGTTTTGATCATCAATTTTTACTTCATCATAATTTTTAGACTGGGCTTATATCATAATTTATTAATGATAACAGTGCATCATATTATTATTCTTTCTTTTTCAACATTATATTTACCAAAAATCTCCATCAGAAATCAATTCAGAGAACTATAATCCCTCCCTTCCAGTGGTGGAATAAGTATTTTAAGTATTTTGCTTGAGTAAAAAAAACCCAACTTATTTTAAATAAGAAGTTCTGCATTCCAAATGTACTTAAAGTATCAAAAGTATTGATAATGAAGACAAACGACCATCTTATTGGTAAAAAAAAAACAAAAAAACAATATATACATATTATTTGATTTTTATTATGTTTAAGCAGCATTTCAATCTTGTAGCTGAATGAGGTTCAGCTAATTTTAACTACCTCACTGTATCTGGAGTTTAATCAGTAATAATGCAACATTTTTTTAATCCACAGTCAAATACGGTGCTCTCCTCCCTCAACAAAAAAGAGAATTTAGAAAATTAAATACAATTAAATTGCACACAAATGCATAAAACAAAAATCTGTTTAAATAAAACATGAAAAATATAAACAGTTTAAACTCATAACTAATCTCTTATATCCCAACATACCTGATCACAGCAGTGGTTCTTATTTTTAATAACATGCTGTGCTAAATGCATTTGTTAGACTCAATGGGACAAATAATTTAAAGCTATAATCTGTATATATTACTTTGCCTAACATATAGAACAGTCATTTGAAAAAGAATCAAATTTTGCCACACTGTTAACACTGGCAAGTGTAACCTTAATATAATCTCTCAGCAAATATTAAGATGATGCTGTTTGTTCTTATTTGACTTCTCTCCCTGTATTTTAGTCTTTGCTGTAAGCTTCTTTTCTGCCAAAGCTCCAAAAGTTTGAAAAGGCTTAATGCTGACACTATGTACTGTAACCAAATTTGTCAGTCCTTGAAATTTTTATTTTGCTATAGTAGAGTGTAGTGTAGTAGAGTGTTTGACAACTACTTTATCCCATTGTTTTTGCAATCACTTCCACTGACAGTGTATGAACACCACAGCCAAGTGGTATCAATTCTCAGATTGTGGGTAAGAAATATTATAATCTAGGACGTCCAGTATGTGCTGTGTGTTGAATACACTTAAGAAAGGTACACTGTAGTAGAAGACTTAAAGCAACCTGTCTCTGCCCAGAAATGACTTTCTGATGATTTCTCAGAGAGAAAATCTTACAATGCATGACATCCACTCTACCTGTCCTCCATAAATAATTTGCCAGTGCACCTGGTTATCCGTTTTACTCGCGCATTCAGAGCTCCATGTGAATGTCTCTCCACAGTTAATGTACCTCGCTGCCACAGTGACTCTTTAACAACAGGAGGATTCGCACACTACAATGGGGCTCAATTGTTCAAAATCAGTGAAATTAAAGTTGTGCTACTGTCTCAGGAGCACAGACAATGAGCTGAAAACAACTTGCCACAGCACACTAGTATGCTGATTGCACAGTGTGGAAGTAGCCTGAGCTGCACTGTGAAAGAAAGAAAAAAGAAGTGAAGAGTAAATGAGAGGCCAGATTATTAAAATTAGCATTAAAATATGCTCAGAACAAATTGTTACACAAGACTGTAAAAGCAGAAGTATTTGCTCTTTGTTATTTTTTTTAAATTTTCAGACACAGCAGTAAAATGAACTGGATGGAGGTTCAACAAAAAAATCTTTAAAATACTCCATCATTTCTCTCCTTTTTTTTTAGACTGACTTGCAGCTGCAATCAGAACTTAACATGCAGCTTCAAGACAGTGTATAATTAATCATAATTAACTGTTGAAATGTAAAAATGCACATATGAAATCCAAAATTGAGAGCAACTAAATATCAACTCATGATTTAACATTTTATTGCAATGCAGGCTCATTCAATTATTACTTTAATAGGGCAATGACCTCTAACTGTCATTGTTTGAAAAACAAAAAAAGGACAAAACAAGAAGTCAAAAAGCCTAGAAGAAAGAGTAAGCTGGAAGAAAAGCAAAAAGAGATACAAGTCTTTATTTGTAAGTGATGTATGCCATTTCTCCACTTTTTCATATCTAAAAAGTGTTTGGTATCTGCCTCCAGTTTTTCACAGCACACTTACTGGGTTTTTTATATCGTGAAGATGTTGATGCATTTGCTTGTTTTCAGTGTCCTTTTTTCCCCATGTGTGTACACATTCTTTCACACAAGGTCTCTCTCCCTCTCTCTCTCTCACACACACACACACACATTCACACACACGCACATACACATACAACAGAGAGAGAGAGAGAGAGAGATGATGAGTGCTTTTAACTTTCCCCTTCCTCTCATCATTCCTCTCTCCCCCTCTCTGTCTCTTTGTCCCTCTGGAGAGGAAAAGGATGAGAGGGAAAAAGACAAGTGTCTGGAGCAATTGCCCCTCACTCTAAGTGTATGTGCCTCTGCCTGTGCTCGAGTGCGTGTGCATGTGTGTGTGTGATCAAGTGCAGCATGAGTGATCGACAGCAAACCCGGTGAGACCTCTTTGTCTCTCTCTCTTCTTTACCTCACCCCTCTTCTTTGTCTTCCCTTCTTTCTCTTCTGTTTCTGTCTCATGCTTTTTTCCTTCCTCCCTTCCTGTGCACATACACACACACACACACCCTCCTATACGTCTGAACGACACATCCCAACCAGCAGCCTCTGCTGCAGTCACTCTGCGAGGTCAGAGACTGTAAATGTTGTCAAATGCATGTCAGCCTCCTGGGACTCTGCTCCTCTCTCCTCCTCCTCCTCCACCTCCTCTTTCTTTCTGCTTTTAAGACATGAAAACCACAGTGACCACAACTCCAGGCACAATTACTACCTGCTCTCTCATGTATGTGTGTGTCTTTATGAGAGCGAGAGAGCAACGATTTTGAGTTGGAGAATATATCAGAGATGGGCACTGGCGTGTTTACACACAGAGAGAATTCCCCTTCTTAACATGGTCGCTATAGTAACCTGGTTTTATGTCGGTGAATGTGATTGCATTAGAGTAACCTGGGTTAGTCATACTGCAATTACAAGCAATTCAATTAAAGCCAATTAACATTCAAATTACACTTAAGTATCTTTTAATTGGGGGGGGGGGGGGGCATTGTGTGGTATAATGCTAATCTACTTCTTCTATACTTAATGATTACACTTCACTAGTAAGTAATTGTTACGTATATTGTATAAAATATACTCTGACTTGATGGGGTGACTACAGAATATATTGATTATCTCTCAGTAATGTGTAGTAAATGAAACAACTAGTGGGTAGTAGTTAACAGTAACATGTACTGCTGACATGTGGTGCTTTCATGCTTAAGTAAAGGCTGTAAATGAGAGCTAACATCAATGATTTTAACTTGAAGACAAAACAACAGACAAATGTGGAGGTGGTAGGCAATATTTATATGATTTATTACAAGTTTATTACATTTATTACAGCTCTAGCCTGCAGTTCTATTGGTTGTGATAATGTTATTCTCAACAAAATAACTGCTGAAATGCCATCTCATTGATAAAAATACACAGCAATTTTATTAAAAATTAATTTTGTTTTACGGGCTATTTTTTGTTTTGTCAAATTATAGGTAATATTTGGTAAACTTGACTGAGCGGCATGAACAGACCACAGTGGTTCTGTGTGTTTCTCAACCAAGGCCTACTGACTTGCTTTAAAGGATATGTCTGTAACATTTACAGGGATCTATTGGATCTATTTGTTCACTTAGAATGAGCCATTTACAGTATATCTACATAAAGAGTAGGTCCTCTTCCGCCATGTCTCTATAGTAGCCCATAATGGAGAAACCAAACCAGATGAAGCAAACAGCGGCATTCTACATTTTTACACTGACATCGGAGCTTGCATATGTAGGACGAAGACGACGAAGAGAAAGAGAGTAGAAAGTACATGTCAGCTGTTACCAACAGTTTTACAGACTAACAACTAAATACAACATCTAAATATAGCTATATAAATGAACCTCCACATTTGACAGACTAGTCGATTGCAATCTGCGTTCTCACTGCTTGATACCACTAAATGTTACACACTGATCCTTTAAGTGAATAAAAAAAGTAAAAAAACAAAACAAAACAAACAAACAAACAAACAAAAAACAACAACTTAAAGGTGTGGCAGAGGATAATAGGAAGCTTGTCTGAGCTTATTTAACAGGACAGTGTTGTATAGTTTCCTGTTCTGGTTTCATCAGATCTTTGAATACACTGATAAGTTGACTAAGTTATATGATCATTTGTAATAACTTTTTATATAGTAGATACTACTGTGGTTGTAGCTGCGGTTTGAAATATGAAAACAAGTTTTTCTCATACACTTTTTCTTTACAAACAATGTACTTGAAAAATTATTTAACTCTAACTCGTCATAGTTCATTTAATGTACTACATAATTCTTGTAAGGTGTGTTTTGGTGAGCCAGTCCAATGTCAAAAGTCCTGGGTTGATTAAAAATGATAAATGATTGGGATTTACCTCTTGAACAAAGGACATCTGAAATGGATCTTCCCACTTTGAATACAGTGTTTCCATAATGTTATGGGTGTTAATAATATTGTAGTCACTATACATAAATGTTGTACGGCAGATATTTTGAAAGAAATCAAATATGGGCTTAGTGAACATTTTACTGATGCATTCAGTATCAACATATTTGCGACTTCCCAGAGTCGTAAATTAATAACATATCCTCCTTATGTTCCTCCAAAATGTATTTGCTGTTGCAGTTTACTTGTAAAGGAAAGTAATTTTTAGGAGACAGGGTTGAGTAATTGATAATGAATTGAAGAAAACAGAAGTCACAAAGAAAACAAGATGAAAAGAAATGTTCAGTTTGAGTGAAAAAAAAATATGAGAAAGAATGTTTGAAGACTGTAAAATGAGAGGAGAAGATATGAGCAAAAAAGAAGGAGGATAAAGGAGATGGATTTGCCTGCTGCAGTAATCTAAGCTAGTGCACTTCAAGTCCTCGGTGGGGGGCTGAGCTATGAAAGGGAGACAAAAAAAGACAAGACAGAGAAAAAAAGGCAGAGGTAACAAAAGAGAAAGCTGTCAAATAACAACAGGTGGGAAGAAAGAAAGGAAGGAAATGGTCGAGCAGGAATTTAAATGGGAGGTGGGGGTGGCTGATTCATACCTGCTTATGAGTAAAGTATTTTGCTGGGAAAATATACACTCACTGAGCACTTTATCAGGAACATCTGTACACCTACTTGTTCATGCAATTATTCAATCAGCCAATCATGTGGGGCCAGTGCAATGTCTACAGTCCTGAAGATACAGGTCAGGAGCATGTGCTCTCTGAGTGCTTTCTAGATTGCATATTGGCATATGTAAGATAGGCTCTTTGAGCATTTCAATATCAGTCTCTAAACATCAGCTTAAATGGGCTATACAGTCAACCAAGGACTGACCATCCATATATAACAATAATGAAATTTTCCTTTGAGTTATACTAAAGAACACTGAACACTTTTGAAGGACCTATGAAAATAGCATTTTTTGTAGAGTGAACTTAAATTTGACCTGAAGGAGTGAGTGTTTTATGTAATCTAAAACTGCGTTTTTTAAGAATACAGGCATAATTCAAACAAATTGGAGCTGTATAGTTTACAATAACTAAATACAATAAGTTGTGCAAGCTGAAAAGGGAATAGAGTCTGATTGATGTAGTGAACAAGAAAGGAACTAAGGTTGAGAAAAAGGAAAGACATAAGAACAGGAAGAAAAAAAGAAGATAGTGAATGTCCCTGCAACTACAAATTAAAAAAAATGCGTAGGATAAAAGGGAACTGATAAAAAAAAAGGTAGAAAAGGAAAGGCAAGACAGGAACTAAAGAAAAGTTTTACAACAGCAATAATATAAATCTATCCAATTTACTTTGTCTAAAACCCTTGTAAAAGGGTCCACCATATATCCAGGCGGAATCTATCAACATTACCACCAGGGATCTGTCTCACACCTATATACACACACACACGCAAGCGACAGACATAGCGTTTCCTTAATGAGAAGTCCGACGTTCCTCTTATAGGTCATCCCAGCCCACGTGAGTGGCAAAGTTACATGAGGCAGCAGAGATTTAAAATATCTGTGTGTGTGTGTGAGTATTTGAGAGAGATTTATAGTTTATTCCCACAAGGGAGACATGCATGTGGTAGCCAGAGCCAATTGGATATGCCTGAAAGATTTCTTTTGGAGAAGAAAATGTGGAGAAAAGGAAAGAGAGGAGAGAGAAAGGCAGAAAAAAGAGTTATCTATAGAGTGGGCAAGAGACAAAAACCCAGGAAGAGAGGGAAAAAGAGAAACCCTGTAATCCCATTCATTATGCATTCTCATGATGAAAAGAGGATGGGATGACCATAGTGGAGAATACATCTTTGTAATAGGGACGCATCATTATTTTAAGAAATAATTATCAAAGCTGTTCCTTCTCTGAAATAATAAAAAACCTTCTCCTCTCTCTCTAGATGTGAGCAGAAATAGAAGTTAGAGGGCCCACATTTCATAGCTCCAGCAGTGTATTTTTTTTACCCAGCAAGAAGAACTACAAGCAAATCCCCTAAAGAAAAGAAACAATGAGCCTTTCCACACATTCCACATAAACCTGGATATAGGATAACAGAGGGGTAATATCCTTTCCAAAACCTTATATTTTACAGCCTTGAGGTTTTCCACTTTCTAAAGAATAGATTAAAATCAATCTGCTATTTAATAGTAATGATGTATATTTACTCTGTAACTCTACCTGCATTTGTATCAATTCCCTCTACATTCCGTAAACACATGATAAATAAAGAAGATAATTATACTACAAATATCTTAGTTAAAATCAATATTCAAGATCCTTACTTGTAAAAATATTATGACATGGATGTGGCATCCAAAATTTATGAAAAGTCACTGTGATTGTAGAGAACTGATATGCTGAGAATTTATAGAAGTTTTAATAGCTGTTTGAACAGAAGCAATCCAAAGTATATTAGATGGGTGAGAATTCCAAAGCACATTTCTTTTAAGCTAATGCACTGTTTTCCATTTAAAGATTCAATTTAAATCAATTACCTTTTGATTGTAACTAGTTACAATTAATTATGATGGCATATGGTTTTGTTTATCAAAACAGACAATCCCTCAGTAGAAAACAAAGTATCTGTGTGTTTCCTATACTACTACCCACCTATATACATACACTCATTATCTTATTCTATGGGAAACTGAGATTTCAGGTAGAGGAACAAAATGATTACATTAGATGCTTTTGGAAAGAATGACCACTGCCATTAGTGACTCTGTGAAGATGTACTAAGCCATGTCGGTGGCGCAATACTAGTGTTCAACATCAGTTAACCAGCAACATCAGTTTATTATCACTACAAATTATAACTATATGACATATAAGGCATGGTTTTAAGGACTAAACACAAACACAGGGATTTGATGCATAATTTGAAATGCAATGCAGGCGAATATCTTCCTTGTTAGGTGAGCAACAAATCTACAGGCCTGTCTTCACTACAGCAGTCGGTAAAACAATTAACCACTAACTCCTGCTAGTTTTTGGGTTAAAGGCCTTACTCTGCCTTTAATCCTAAGTGGAACATGGAATGTTGTTGCACCCATGACAACCTGTATGGGCCATGTCCCTGTCAATGCATTTGCTACTTATTTGAGGATTTTAGTTCGTTTTATTTTGTTATCACTTTGTTTCTCGTAGTTACTTCCTGTTTTATTTTGTAGTTACTTCCCAGGTGTATTTTTGCGCTTTTAAAATAAAAGTATGTGAGTAAAATGTAGTACTATTAGCAAAAGAACTCATAAGTATGGATTAAATATAATGAGATAATTTAGTACTAATATATTATGTACTCATTGATGCATTATAGTATAATAAATGACATTGTGGATGTCATGTGAAACTTATTGGTGCTGAGAGCGAATCTAAAAGCAACACACAATCCCCTATAAACTCATCAATGCTTTTCTGCGTGAAATTTAGTAAATTATAGCTGTCAAAGAGCGCAATGAAACAAAAGTAGAATATTTCCTGTTAAAAATGTAGAGCAGTAAACCTTAACTAATTAAGTATCATTCATGGAAGAGTTACTACCTCAACCATGTACAAAAAAAATATATTTTCCACCAGCTGGGGGTTATTGTGATTTTCCCACATAAAACATGATATGTCAGCACGAGAACATCTCATGAAAGTGAAACCGCATCTTTCTGGTTGCTGGACAGTCTGTCTACCACCAGCACCACAGGCATTCACTGTTTAGGGACCGCTGTTAAATAAATTGGGTTGTTCCCAATAGGATTGGGAGTTGCAGGTCGGACCCGCAGCAGTGTTTTATTTCATGTTTTATTCCAGCTCGCTTTTGGTTGGACTTTGTGAGGCTCCTAAATCCTGGGCAGTATTTTCTCTGTTTCACATGTTCTAGTGATTCCTCCCTTAGCAACCTTGATTTAAATTTTGCATAAGCCCGCATTATACTTGACAAGGGAGTAATTGCCAAGCAGCTGGTGCTAAGTGCAACTTGTGTAAATTTAACAAGAAAATAAATATGAAGAGACAAACAGCTCATGAATATTGCCCGAGGAACACATTCTGTCTGTCTCTCCTTCTTGTCCCTTCCTCTCAATTCCTCTCCTCGGCTCAGTTTTTAGCCTTCTCCTCACTCCTGCCTACCTTCATCTCCACATAAATCACTTCGCACTCCACCACGACCTCCCTCCTTTATTTTGAACAAATCAGGAGATGATCCAGATAGAGATTCCAAGAAACCTCCCAGTATGCTGTGGTGAGGTAAGCTGAAGCCATGATGCAATGTTAGCCCATAGAGCAGAAATCAGATGGAGAGAGACTACGGAAAGATGTATCAAACAATTTCTCTTTCCTTGTTCATCTCTCTTGTACATGTAATATTAAATTGCCAGTTCTGCCTGCTTTTCTAAAAGTTTAATGGTGCGATATGTTTATTATTATTGTTCTGCCTATTTATGTTTTTTTTTAGTTGAATTAATATGGAGACGTAGTCCAACCATTCGATGCATACAACAAAACAATTAGAAAAGAAATATATTTTAGATCTTACGAAAATCAGAGAAAAATAGGGGCTCCAATAAATTTCCAAATTCATGCAGTTCAATTATTATTTTTTGCTGCTACATTCATTAACGAAGTAGAGTTGCAAGGAGGCAGGTTGAAGTGATACAGGTAAATGATGAGCATGATCGTAACACAACAGGTTCACACCCAGCATCATAGTAGACTTAAGCAAACAAAGCACTAGGTTAAGATTAGTGGAAGATGGTGCCCTTGGTCAAATTTGAACAAACACTGGGGCTTGGAAGTCATCAGAATCCTCTTTTTCCGTGATAAACCAATCTTGTATGGAGAGTCTAAATACTGGGCTACTATTCACTGCGGTCATGCTAATTTCTCAGCCAGTCTCTTGTTGACATTGAAATCAATTGCAAGAAAACAGTCAGTTGTCATATTGCTCTAACATGGCAGCATTTTTAAGAAAGGAGGAATATCATAAGTCATAGAAATGAATTTGACATATACAAGGAATGAACGTTGCAATTAGTGTCATCACTGCCATCAAACTCGCAACATCTAAACCATCTTAGCTGAAACATCATATGACAAACTCATATTTAATATTGAGTTTCAGTAGAAAAACACAGCTGTGTGTGTGTGTGTTTTTTTTTTTTCCCAATATAATAAGGGGTTGATAAACAAACTACTTCAAGATTTGTTCCTTCAGGTTTCATATGAGTCTTCTTTATACACTTCTCTGGCTAGTCTGAAACTCCTGCAGAAAGGCCTCTAACAAAAAAAAAACACCAAAAAAAAGAAAACTATAATTTCAAATCTTGTTATTTGTAACACTTTCTGTAGCAATCGCATGGTCCCACCTCATACATTTCTGTTTGCTTAAGTCTGCATCGCCTCCAAAACTGGACTTTTGCACTGTCATATGTCCACAGAACTCCATCTCTTCTTCTCTTCAGTCCATCAATAACATTGAGCATGATCAAAAACAGCACTTTAATGGTCTGCTTTACATGCCTGTATGACCTCTTGAATCTTTAGTGTTGGTATGCACTGAAGGTGTCTATCATCTGATCCAAAACAGCATCACCTGTGTTGTGTTTAAAGTCGTTAAAACGCTGATAAATGCTGGAATGTTCCAAGCTTGGGGTAAATTAACAATGTATTTGTAAAACACAGAGGAAAAAGCTCTTGATTAGAAAAAGGTATATATCCTCAGTACAACAGAATGAAGAACAATCAGTCTTTTTTCACCTTTCTTTTTCTCCACTGCCAAAGCAAAGCCTCCCAGACCATTAAAGAACCTGAAATTATGCGAACAAAATTAAGATCCAATTTGGGATTAGACGACAAACCGCCCCATTTATCTGGTAATAGTGGTATGTAAATGGACTGTTTCGAGAAGTTTTTTAAACTTTTCAAAGTGTAACAAATAAATTCTCTGTGATCCACAACCCTGGCACTGATAAGACGTTATATCTAATTAAAGAGTGAACGGAACAATTCCGTGAACAAGCCCATTTAAAGCCTGCAAAATTTTGATTAAGTTCAGGCGATGGTTCTGATTTTCAAATAGAGCAGTAAATGACATCATGAACAGAGGAATTATGACCTCACTCTGAGGAGGAAAACAGGGTTGAAGTTGTCATATGTCCGTATTTTTGAGACAGGAAGAATTTACACCATTGGTGACAGTAAATTCAAAAGTAAAAATAATTCACGCTGGGAAATAATTAATACAAGTGTAATTTTGAGAACAGATTACAAGCTTTCAGCAAGACAGATTTCTTGTTTGCTGGTGGTCCAGCCTGCAACACACAGCTGGTACTAGTATTTTGGGTCTCAAACAAGCACTGATACTTCTTTCTTTTTCCATTTTATATAACTGTCGTAACATTTTTAAGAAAAAAAAAAAAAAAAGCTGGCGCAAGATAATTTCAAATGAACACTGACAGTCTGCCCAGCCAGCCCTGTCCCCAAAATATCAGTTTTCCAGAATCACTGTATGTCTAGTGGTCTAGTACAGGAATGAGCCTGTTATTCATCGAGCACCCAGTTCTTGGTCTATGTGTCTTACGAGTAGGCAACACTCTCCATCCGAGTGACAGTCAGTGGCTTAAATCTGCTGAATCAGGCTCAGCCAAGTCTGGAGAATAAAATGATGTACTGTGGATGCTAAAGACACCTATTAAATACAGGGAATCATGGGTAATAAACACCTTGGCCATGTTTCAGTTCAGAGTGGACTACACAGTTAAAACTCCAGGCAAGAGATAGATAGGCTCTGTTTTCGTGGCATAAAAACCACTCTAACCGCTTAGGAGCCCAACAGGTAACCATCATCGCGGTGGCTGCAGAGGCAATGCTCAGCAGTTACCTTCATTATTTTAAGGGAGAGTACGGCATCCCGGAGATTTTGATATCTCGAATCAGCAGCAAAACAAACACACCCTCCTTCAGTGCTCCTTTCTGAAGTTACGCCCCTAAAGTCATGGACGCATTACCCGCCTCGGTATCCCACACTAACAACTGGCCAAGGAGGAAAATGGTTGTGTCTGAATATGTCAGCTTTTTCATAGCTGAAGCAAAACAATATAATATAAAAACTTCATCAAGGGAACAACAACATGCACACAAACATATAGTCCATTACGGCGTAGAATAAATTACAGCTGAAGGTGGTTTATTGTTTTACAGAACTACAGTGAGCAAAGACAGGCCTGTAGATATGCTACCAGCTAAAAAGAAACTTCATTGTATTCAAATTATATCATCCCACTTGTAGTCTATAACAGCTCATAACACATATCTGATCTGTATGCTGCAACAGAATTTCCATCTTTCTCTCTCTCCACTGCCCTTTTACACCTTCCAACCTCCTGAGTACGAGTATAATCGGTGATTGACTGAATAGATTGTCTGACCATTTATTTATATCCTAATTTAGAGCCAGCTGTGTAGAAACAGCACACAAGGAAGAAGCAGCTAGAGACTATGAGAGATTCTGAATTCGAATAGAGCTACTAATTGTAATTACAACCCTACCATTAAATCTTCCTTGAAATCTAGATGTCATCTATGACCAAACACTGACTCTTGACCAACATGTTAAGTGTTTGATTTGTTTTTTTGCTTGAGCGTCTACCATAATACAGGCTGATTGTGTCTGAAGCTGAGATGGAATTTTTTTCTTCCCATCCCATTTCCCGCTCTTAGTCCATGCCCCTGTATCTTCCTCTCATCTTCACTGTCTTTATCTAATAGAAAGCAGAAATGTTAAACAAAAAAGAACTAAAATACAGCTGAAGCTTTTGACCAGGTCCTCTAATAGGTCCTATGTGACACCAGTGTTTATTTTCACTGGTACCAACAAATTCAGGTGAACATAATTAAAGGTTCAGTAGCGAGACCCTCAGCATGGGCCAGGCACCCACCTACATTAGAGATTTACTGTAACTGTTTTAACAAACTGTCTCCATTTAGTGTTAGTTCTTCTACTCTACACTCAAAACCAAAGGAGACTTTGAGGATGTGGCTCCAAACTTGGAATTTGTTCTCTTCTAAGACCTGTGGATACTTGAAAAGAGGCCTCAATAACCACATCTACTTCTGTTTTTTCTTTCTTCATTCTTTTTGAGGGAGTGGGGGGGCATTTAGAGTACTTACATGTCACAGGTATCCTTAGTAATTTAGATGTTATTGCACCATCATCACTTTAAACATATTCATATAAAGTTTGTGCAGTAAATTTGCTGACTTGGAAAATAAATAAGAGGTTTTGATAAGGATATGTTCTTACATAAGGCTTGCTGTAATATCAGAATTTTCTTTATCATTATTTATCAAAATTATTCTAACTACTGTATTTAAGATTTTTATGGAGCGAATATATGATAATCAAAAAGCAAATAGGTTTCTGGGAAACACTTATTATATGTCCTATCACTATAAAGAGAGTAAGAATGAGACAGGAGAACGAGAGTACACACTAATAAGCACATGCAGATGGGGCGAGGTAGGATTGTTGTGAGACAGAGAGTGAAGGAGGGTGAGTGAGTGAAAGGTGTGTCCATTGCTACGGATGTTTCTTGCTTTGCATGTGGTTGAATGTGTGTTTGTGTCTCTGTGTTTTCTCTCTAATTTAGAAGCGCATCAATCCTATTAGACTGCAAATTGTTGTGTGGTATCTAGGAGAGTGCGTACTATAATGGGCCAAGCAAACTTTCTCATCCTTATTTCTTTAGCAGTGTCACTTCTCCTTCCCCCCATTTTGCGCACCTCGTTTTATCCTCCTGTCTTTATCTGCCTTTGAGTATTCTTTGCCTTTATTCCTATCTCTGTTTCAAAAAATTACATTTCCATGCAACTAAATCCAAAAATGTTTCGTCCAGATTCCTCACGACTCTTGGTCAGGTTAGAGAAAGATCCTGATTCATGAAAAATGACTGGAATTCTCTTCCTCTCTCTATTACCTGCCTCCTTGCTGTTACATCCTGTATTTTCCTTGGAGTCTATCAATCTTTTCATTCTAGCTGCAAAGTGTGTTTCTAGAGCAGTCAAGTGCCAAGAGCTTGACTGCACCAGACCATTTTCATCTCCACACGGTGTTACCTCAGCAACTTTAGAGTAGTACTTGGCCAAATGAAAGTCTCCATTATTTATTACTGAACTTGGAATCATCCATTTTCTTCATTTCTTTCATATTAATTAAGGATTTGTGGAATTTTCTGTGGAATCAAGTGTAATTTAAATGATAATTCTCCATGTCCCTTCAGATGTTACTTTCACATTGTTAAAATGCTCACACCCTCACTGGCTATCATCACAGTTGTTTGGTCTGGAGCTAAAAGACAGAAATAAAGGCTGCAGTTGGTCCAAAACAGAGTAGACATACTCATCATATACAAGCATTACTAATATGTTTTAAAATTACTCCTTCTTTGTTCAACCAGACTCAAGGATCTTGTGTTAAGAAATGCTGTTGGGTAACCTGGATTTGTATGAGTTGTAAGGGATCCTTACAAGGAAGTAATAAAACACCAGGGTTGATACAAGAAAATTGCACTGGGGAAACCCAGTCAATCACACTGGCAGAATCCTTTTGTCTTTGTAAAAGAAAACGAGTTTTAAGGCAAACTGTGAGTATCGAGTGCAGTTGTTTTCTAAGTAGTGAGGTTGTTGACTTCTTTAGAATAAGTTATTTTTTAGTGTTCTAACAGTGACAATGCCTGGTCTATCCATCCCAGTCGTAACAAAAATATTTCAGCAATACTGTCAATGTTGCTTTGAACATGGTGGATATTTCTCCATATCTCCATAATACATTCCTATTACAGTTTTCCACTTACCACAAGTAACAATGGATGGGTAGCTGGCCCATTTAACTTCATACTCCGTGAGGTCAAAGCTCTTTCCATGTTAGAGAATTTATGAGCTCCTTTTACACTCACCCTGGGCTAAAATGTTAATTTATAGGAAACTCCATGACATTTTTTTCTTCTTCAAGACAGTCTTTTAATTTTTACGACCCTATGGCCTCTATTAATTATTGTACATTGGCAGTTTTAAACTCCCACAAGGCTCCAAGAATAGAAAAAAAAAAATTGTTGTTGTCCAATTGAACAAGACTTGTGGGTTAGATGAGAGATGAACCTTAAAGACCACTAGCAAGGCTGGTTTAAGCTTAGTTTTGTAGCAGCAGCGGGGTAAGCTAATTATCTCACATATACTGTATTACCAAGGGTATAACTTTGTGGACTTCTTGGCATCTGAGGCCTCAGGCAGCCCCTTTGCTTAATGGTAACGTGCCTCTGATTCAATAAGACTACTCATGAGACAAAAAAAAAATCTTCTCCAGTCTTTCCAGCGCTCTTCATCATCCTCCACCCAACCCAACCTAGCTCTCAGCTCCTTCATTGCCCTTCACCCCTGTCTGGTAACATCACGATTGTCAGCCAATGCATTGTTAGTGGGGCATTCACTAACACACAAGGGTCAATGGCACTTGAAAAACATTGCACACTAATAGTAATTATAGTTGTGGAAAAGTGAAAGGGTTTGCGGGTACAGCATGTTTAAATGCCAGCATGGGGTAACAGTTTTTAAATGGACCACTCTCTTTTCTCATCCCTTTCTTTCTCTTCTGTCACCCATTCTCTCCTCTGTGTTGTGGGGCTGCTGATTACATAGGGGTTGCTGGTAATGAGTCATGAGGACTAATTGGGATTGTCAAAAGACAGAGACAGCGGGAGGTATGGTGTTTTGGCATTTGCAAGTACAAGAAGTCAAATATGAGGAGAGGAGATGAAAAGAAGTTAAAGAAATCACTTAAGATTCAGATGAATTTTGCAAAAAGTCTTAACAGTCTTATTTTTCTTGAATCAAACAAATAGTATTTTTTCCGTGAGTATTATTATACCCAATGTTTATAATAATACACACACGCGGTGGTCATGTTTGATATTGTAGTGTTTACTTATAATGGACTATTCAAAGTAGTTTTTTTTTAATTTATTTTTACTGATTTGTAGTTTTAATTTGTATTATTTTAATTTATTCTACCTGAAGGCAAATATAAGTCAAAAATGCTGTACTTAATGTTGATTACACTGCAGCTGTTTTTATTGTGTGGAGCTATATCACACTTTGGATCCTATATACAGTGGTTTGCCAGCCAGCAAGATAAGGTGAACACACCTTATAATGCAAATAAGAAAATAACAACAATAAATGTAAAAAACCAGACTAAGTAAAGTTAGGATCCTTGTTGTTTTTTTTATCCATCTGTCTGTTTTCTTGATTTATTTTTTTAATCACTAATTTTGTCAATAAGGTTTGATCCAGACACGTGCTTATGAATTATTAGTGTAGGATGGCTTTTATTTATTTTTTAATAAATGGAATGGATACACCCAGTCCTTATTTAATTGTGTGTTGTTGTTTTTTTAAATCAACGCTGTATCCTTGTCAATGTGTGATCTTAAATTTTCATCACATTTAGTGTCTCAATTAAACAACAATCAATTAAATGCGAGAGTAGCATTTCAAGCTATTCTTTTAATGTCTTCTGTTATCATTCAAATTCAAAGGAAAACCGACGACTTACTAAAATAAATAAGAGAAATTCTGTGCCATTTAACAAAATATGAGTGAAATGTTACGGCAGTTATCCAGTTGCAGCTGGAAGAGCCGCTTTGTGAATGTGATTTACTGTTTTAATCATGCTAAACATTTAGTGTAAGTCGAGGGCTGATAATACAATCTTCAGAAACAACCTGCTTCTTTATGGACTGTGATGTTACTTTTGATTTGTGGTTCACACCTATATATACCTGGCAATTGTCGTTCAATTTTAAACGTCACCTCCCATATTTGAAAGACTTTAATTACAATTCATATATTAAAACCTTTTTTCCACCTGTTTTGCAAGAAAATGAAAGCATCATCTCATTTTAGTTGTTCTAACAATTGCATATGCTGTATGTGATATGTATTAAAAAAGAGCACAAAGAAAGTAGAAAATAACTCTCAACTTTAGCTACCTTAAATTTTATTTTAATACAGTTCGACAAAACAACCTTCAGTGTAAAAATATTTTTCTTATTTTATTTATTGTCACAGGTGGAGGGTCACACCTGTGCACTGCGCAGAAAAGACCCCACTGTGATCAGTTGTTCTGAGGTCGTGTTAATACTGTAACCATATGATATGATAGATATACCTTATGCATGTCCGTAACTTGGATTTTTATATTAATACTAAAATCACAACAGAGTTCTCAAATCCATCAGAAAGCTGATGACCTCCAGACGTGGGCTTCTTCAACGAATCTTCATCAAAAATCGTTTGGCCCTACACTGATTTATGTGTGTGTGCATGTGTGTGTGAGGAGAGAAAGAGAGAGAGAGAGAAACGCCAGTGTGGAAGAAGCCCTTTTGTCATCCACTTTGCCTTTAGATTGTATAGCTTCATTACAGACATAAGTGCATTAACAAACAAAAACTCTCTCAGTGCAGCACATTAAAAACACATCTCATTCCCACCTCAACAATGCACAATAAGGCTATAAACAATACGCTACAGCCCTGACTAATTACCAATGAAAACTTTCTACACTGAATACGCCTAACCAATCCTTCCGCCGGCCGGTGTACAAAAGAGGCTGTTCTAATTTGAATTTGTCAAAGCAACAACAGAGTTTGGTATGGAGCGATTTGTCTGAAGTCAGGTAATAAGGTAAATCACAAACCAATTTGTTGTTTGCGTTTGCTAAATTGAAGCTCATTATAGTGGGTAAAACTCTGCAGAGAACATCACTAAATTATAATTGAACCCCAGTTATGAGTAAATAAATGTGGCCATCAAGACACAGAAACACATGCAAGTACATATAGATCAGGCTTTGTGTTCACGGCTCGTTGAGATTGGAGGTTTCGCTGTTGCCGACTATATGTGCTGAGAATCGCTTTCATTTTCGTTTATGGCATGGCAGTTGGTTTCCATACTGAAATAAAGCGTTTCATACCAAATCATGCTAAAGGTCGAATATTCCTATTTGCACCATTTAGCCACAACATTAACTGGTAGCCAGCTGGTTTTACTGTTGTGGCTGAATGGTGTAAATAGGAGAGAGAGTGATGCAGGCAGATTCTATGTGCATCCAGGTGTCCATAGCCAACAGTGCTATTTGCACCACGACGCACATTAGATACTATGTGTGTATATGTCTTGTATGCATATTTTACATGGTTAACATTTTAAAAGGCTTATTTTAATTCAAACCATGATCTTTTTCTAAAACCAACCAAGTAGTTTTGTTGCCTGAAGCAGACGGTGACTGAAAGAACTGACATGACATATTCTATTACCATCTTGTTGTTTTAGTGTGTTGCCTACTTAAAGAACTAGCAGAACTATGGAAATAACATTTATTTATTTATATTTATATAGAGTAATGTGTCTGTCCATCTGACGGATGTCAGTCTAATGTTCATTCTTTTTTCAGCTCTGGTTTCGGTGTACTTTTTCAGAGGGAAATATGTGACTCTTAACCAACCCACAATACATGTACCATAAAATCAAAACAAGGGGCCCCTTTCATATTGGGTGTAGGCTAGTTATCTGATTCAGTGTTAAATATAAAAATATAGTGACAATATATACATAACACTCTCTATATTGTATACAGAACATTAGAGTTAGCAAACCTGGAGTTTAGTTTATAATTGTTACTTTGATGAAGATCAGTTTTATAAATAAATGCAGATAAATCCAAAAGGTTCACTTGTCCTTGCCACTGTATTCATTAGTGGGGGCTAAGTCATTTTCTATGAAATGGTAAAATGTTTTTAAAAGATCAGTAAAATATTGTTTGTTGCATTTTATTCATGAATAAATCAACATATTTGCTGTTATTTTACCCAGTGAATGTAATTTGCAATATGGCATACCCCCTTGTTCTTTGAACTTTCTTTTTTAATATCTTAAAATGGTCAAGATATATGTCACTTAACTGAAGTACAGAGAGTGCCAGAAAAAGACATGCAAATACAATTAACGCAAAATAGAATGTGACATTCACTTGACATTTATTATGGATTTATACAATGAACTGCAATTTCATTAGAAAAACAGCAACAGCTGTCAGTGATCTGAATCGATGTGGTGTTTGTCACTTGTGGGAAAGTGTCTTTTTACAAAAAGTGTTTTATTGATTATGAAACTACTCCTAATGACTACAAAATGCCACTTCTTGTTTTGTCAGCTAATCTTGAGTGTATTTCAGTGAGACAGAGACCAGCATTCGACAGGCATTTGGAATGCAAATCTGTGGCTTGATTAGAGACTGAAGCAAAGTCAGATATCGAATGTTTACTTTTTTTTCTTTTCTTAGTAGACTTTGTTCTCTCTGAACTAGGATGGCATTGAAGCTGACAGCTCTATACAGGAAAGAAAAAGGTAAAAGGTAATGACAGCAGAAAAGGATGTAAATAGCCACAGAGTAATGTGTAATGCCAATAGAGAACAGGGTGTGTGTGAAAGGAAGAGCAGAACACAAAAACAAAGGGAAAAGGAGTGAAAGATTAAAACAGAATGGACAAAAAAGCAACACTGTTACACACTCCTATAATTTCTGTGTATTTCACCCAGTATAATACTGCAAGTCCACCTTTCCAGTAAATAACTGTAGCTACTTTAAAGTAAAATGGGTTCACATTACATACATTAAGTATCATTATATTCTAAGTTATGCAATTTTATGCAGGTTTGATGTATCACACAGCTGTTGTCATAAAACTGGATTTATGTTGACTTTGTCAGGCGTCACCGTCACGAAACAGCCTTTAGATTTCACAGACAACCACCTTGCAGTCACTTCTACATAGCATGGCGACAGCAAATATATATCAGTGCTAATGTCTGACACCCAAAACAAATGCGCAAATGAGTAAAAGTACAATGTCAATTCAGCTGCATAAAAACACAGTGCAGACGACCACAGAGAGAGACAGAATGGAGGTTTGATGACTGTGAACCACTGAGAAGCTTGGAGATAACATTTTGACATTTGAGTTTCGATTACATCACTAAGCTATTTCTCCCTTGTCCAGAAACACACTGGCTGCCACACAAAATTGGGCCAGTGACTCAATGTGAAAAAAAAAAAAACTAAAGAAAGAGGGAAAGGGCCAGAGAGGGTGGGAGCAAAAGAGAGCAGGAGGAGAAGAGATAGATAGCGCTGTGTCGTGGTGATCAGCCTGTTTGCGCAGGCAGTCCGGCCCACTGTGGTTGTATGTAGCAGTCATGTCTGTGTCCCTCACCAGCTAACTATGTTCAGTTCAGTCCTGCAGCACTGCCCAACCTGCTTACTGTTTGTATCTTTATCATGGTTTAAACACTGAGACAGCCTGCTGATGACTTGCTTTATATAACAGAGATAAGTTAAAGGTAAAGAAAAAAAGTTACAATCCTAATGTTTCAATGACAGGCTGTAGGAAAAATTTAAAAATCCAAAATGTGTGTGGAGTGCTGCCCAGTCAGTGTCAATAATGTGTGTAAGGTAACTAATCTGGACATGTGCAGGGTGTTATATCTAACATAGTTCACTTCAGCTGCTTTCATGTGCTGTTTTATAAGCTTATGCATGATAATTGGACTGGTGATAGTACCTCTGGAACTGGCAATACAGGAGCACACCCCGTGGCAGAGCTTTCGGCTCAGAAGCCTCCTGTGTCATTTCTGTCATGTGTTAAAGATACGTATCCCCAAAATATGTCATGAAACTAGAGACAGGCTTAAAATATACACTATGACAAAGTGGTGAGCTTTTTCATTTTAATGCTCTCTCTCTCTCTCTCTCTCTCTCTCTCTCTCTCTCCCCCTCGCTCTCTCAGCCCCTGAAGCTGTCCAGGGTGCTGACAGGCTTTTATAACATCGGTATGTTTGGCCTCCAAAACAGTGATTCGACAATAACCCTGCACCCCACAGAAGAAGATCCCTCCCAAAAGCCACTATGCAATTTGAGAAACAAAAACTTAAACAATTCAATACCAAAATGAATGCAAATATGTAGTCCTTATCAAGTCTTTCAATATGTGCTCACATAGCTGTTGTCATTTATTTCTTTAGAATGACTTTGTCTAATGTCAGGATCATAACATAATTTACTGAGGAGATTATTCTGAGAGGCCTAATAAATTCTGTCCAGACAGAGGCCTTCATTTTCACAGTTTTTTTCCCTTCCTCTAGTAGTTCAGTAGGACTACTGCAGTGACTTGAAATGTTGTTCAAAAAATTGAATTCACTTCTTATGATTATATAAAGAAATAAAACAGAACGTAAAGTAGTTATTGGGTTTTTGTGTTCCAATGTCAGCAATTTCAGGAACACACATTCACAAGTTTTGTGTGGACTTGATGTCCCACTGCCGTGAAGGTCACACTGATGATGACATTCTTTCAGTTTCATGGCTTGGTCACTGTATGTGTCAAAATGATGCTTTTTCCACTGTTAAAATGAAGAAGGTTTTAGCTCTGGATAACATGACAAAGGAGCATACAGGTGAGAATGCACGTCTTTTTAACTGGTCGTGCCAGTGTCTGTGTGTGTTTCTTGTGGACTATGAACAGTAGTTACAATCTACTATAGTATTTGTCAAATGGCTTCATTTTACCAGCCATTTTCTACATTTACAGTAAAACAACAAATTGACAATAAATGCTCCATGGTATGCAAATATTGAGTTTCTCTCATTTATATGCCTATTCATTGTTTTCATCTATTTTTGAATGTTGTATGAATGGTCTTTGTCCATTAATGTGTAACATAACACTGCCTGTGTACATTTGCAGTGATTATATATATAGATTTTTAATGATTCTATCTGTTTATGTGATATTGTTTTTTCCAATATAAAAAAGTATACTACAAGGTTGTAATATTGACATACTATTCTACAAATTTAAAGTAACACTTTATTATTGTTAAAGTGAAATACAATGAGAATAGTGTAGATATGAGTTACAACAGTGGCAACAATGCTGCCAGTAAGTTACTGTAAAAACCCTCTGGAATGTGTAGCAGTGTAGAAAAGAAAAAAAAAGAATGGGGAGAGAAGAGAGCAAGAGAGAGGAAAAAGAAACAAAATACATGGAAAAAAGATACAAAAACAGTCACAAAGGAGGGAGCTGAAGGAAGGGCAAAAAAATAGTTGCAGAGAGGAATGAGCAGGAAAGGTGTGAATGGAGAGAGGAGACATGAACAAAAGAGAAAGTTATTACGGCTCAGCATGAGCCAGATGAAAGAGCTGTGATGGCGGAGGCAGATGGAGCTTCTCTCTCAAATGAACAAGTCAACCTGATGACGAATGCAAAGTGAAATAGACTCTCCTCACAGACTGCTGCTGTACAAATCACACTGTAGCTAGACTTATTCATTCCCCTGAAGTACCTTGTCGAGCAAATTTGCGGTAAGTCCTGACAAAATTGGTCATTTGTCAGTGTCCTCCAAACACATGATTATTCCCAAAATGATCCATATGGTAAGTTTAGGGAGGGGCAAGGAATGAGTTGAAGTTTTTGGTAAAGTGAGTCTAAATTTGGCCTTCATCCTTTAAAGAAATGTCTGACACAGCACACATTTTCTGGGTTCAAAGTTACTAGCAAATCACATAGTACAAATATACAGCAGGTTATCTTAAGCTTTTGACCAAATGCTGTTGTTAGGTTATGCTTAGCTTTGTGGTGTGTGTGTGTCCAAATTTTAGCATCCTATGAATATTCAATGATCTCAAAAAGGCAGCATGGGTAGTTTAACCAGGAAGTAGGTTAGTCGTTCCTTTTGTTCCTTTACAGACTACAGACATATTCAAAAGGCTCCCAACATGCCCTAGAGGACATATTTTATTTTTTTAAGAGGAGAGTGAGAAAAAAGACTGGTATGAAAAAATAAGAGAGAGGCTGTAGAGATGAAAACAAAGTCCCACGTTTCGACAGTTTGGCTTCAAAGCCTCTCACTGTAAGCAACTTGTTTTTCACACAGCACGATCTGACTAATTTATTTTCTCTTTGAACAAAAATTATGGTTATTTATTATGTGATGAGGGTTTTTTCCCTCCTTTTCTTGCAAATGAGGCAGTTTTTGGCTGACTGATGCAGAGGGACAGCCCACTGCATGTGCACAAGTGAGACTAAACAAACTACAATCTTAGAGTTTCTGTGCGGAATGATAAAAAAAAAAAAGTAAACAGTGACGAGAAAGGGGTTTTAATTGCGTTGAGCAATATTTTTAGTACAACACAGAACCCTAATGTTTGAGCAGCAGAAAAGCAAGAAGGCTCTCTTTTGCACCACTGGTTTTATGTCAGTTTTTTTTCTTTACAGTTTATATTTAGAATTCTGTCTTTACCTCTGTCTAAATAGACTGTATAGAGTGAGTGAATGCATTATGGACTACATTTCATGCAGCACAAAAGTTAGACAGCAGCTTCCCTCTAGTTTTTCCACCGCTAAGGAGCTGCCTCATCACGTGATTTTCCTCACAAAAGTAAAAATGGTTAAAAACTATGAAAATCATTCCATCATTTGACTTTTGTTTATGTTTTGTACAATATTGTTATGAATTGCAAAATAATACACTATTTTACACGCTTTTAGTTGAATGTTGAAAAACATGATAGGACTTTAATTTGATTGCCAATGTGTCACTGCTACTGATAATAATAATAATACTAATGACAATCATAATCATGGCCATATTTGATCAAATATAGATCCAAAAAAATGTGTTCAACCTTGCTTGCAATAATTTTAAAATGAGCTTCTAAGGTTTTTTTCTCCAAGATTTACTCAAAAAAACGCATTTGTGATCTACTAGCATGTGTAAAGGCTTCTTCACATCTCCACCAGAATGCTACAGTCATATTCATGGGAAACTGAACAGACCTGAAATACACTGTAGCTGTTTTGACATTATATTATATGGAAGCGCAAATCAAATTTGCACTCAACTTAACAATGGATTACTTTTCAAACATTTAATATGTAGTGTTTGTATTTATTAAATGTTGGGAAAGCAGAGTTATTAGATTTAAAAAAAGGCTGAAAACAACTAGATTATTTATTTTCTCTTGTTATGGTCTTCCCCTCATGTTAAGCATTTCAGTAAAATGTTGAATCTTGTTCATTTATACTGTTAATGCGATTGCAGACTATATTAGTGAACACTCAGGAACATTAGCATATGCTGTATGAACAGAATACAATTTTCATACTATACTCAGCTTTTATCTGGTGCTTTTACTTGATTATGATTATAATTGTAGATGTAAAAAAATGCTACTGCTTTTTCAAATCTGCCCTGCTTTGTTGCACGATGGCTACACCTCACCTTATGCATAATAGTTTTTCATCTATTTTCATTTTCATTTGAGAATAATATTAGTTTTTGTTTGTTTGTTTGTTTTGTTCAAAAAATAGAAGCAGATGGGAGGAGATAACAGAGGGATACTGCTAATTTTGCACCACAACGGACAGTGTCCTGTGTACTAAACGACATCCTGCAATAATAGTGATGTGGCACAGACAGAAACATTTCTAATGGTATGGTTCTTGTAAAGACAATCAAGCATGGAAAACCATTTCAAAACAAAAAGGTTATATCAATAAATGCACACTATATGTAGAAATATCTGATTATCTTTAAATTACCTGACTTAACTTATCTCACGTATTTAGATGTTTGACCAATAGAAACAGAGATGCAAACATGCACAGATCCACACAGTTATTACAACAGACTTGTATGTAGGATAAGCAGCAATGCTCTGTAGTGCAATGGCAAAAGGAACTATTGGCCCTGTACAAAACTCACGGGAATCTTTCACACAGAACAAAGATACACAAGATACACAACATTAAATATTAACATTTAAGTCTGTTGTAGCTGATTCAATTTTGTCCATCAACTGAGAGTGAAACTGAAAACCTCAATAGCATATTTTAGTCCTCAGTGACAAGACTATCGCCTTGATTGGAGGTTACGCTCTGGGCCTTACTGTTAGTGATGTAGCCAGAACTTCTCAATTTCTATATTTGTAACAGTGACTACTTCAGCTTTTTAGCTTAGCCTCTGAGAGAACATCCTGTTTTTAACTAATAAAGTTAGCAGTCTTGAAAATTACTGATACCTGGAATTTTACAAAAGACATTAGAAGTTCAGCAGAAAAGTGTCCCAAAGAACTAAAAGGCCAGAAAGAAAACAGGAACACTCACCACCTCCAACCTTTCAGTCTTCAAATGCCCGCATGTCTTTTCTTGTTTTTCTGTCAGTTTGTTGGTGACAAACCAGCCTTAAATCTAATTTAATAACATTGTTCCCTCGGCTAAAGTAAATGACAAGATCAAAATTAAAATTAGCTCAATGTTTCAGCCAATAAACAAGACAGTTTTCTCGACAGACACCATCAACAAATATTTGACCAAATGTCTGGGCAGTGGGCTTGAAACCCCACATAAGCCTTAACGCCATTACTTATTCAGGAAGTTTATTGGTGTGTTAATAATTGATCACCTAATTAAGGGGGGAAGTTGGGGAGATATGGGGCTGAATGCCTCTTTACCAGTGGGCTTTTGGTAAGTGCATGGTTTGGTGGAGCACGACAGAGAGGCGCCGATGAGAGTAACTTCTGACCAGCGCGTAAAACTCCTTTTCGTATAAATTGACCTGAGCATGGAATACACTAAAGAGGAAAAGATGCACAACAGTACCAACAACTGTTCAGTGTACTCTGAGCACTTTTAGAATCAGTGTTAATCTCAGATTCATCAAAACTTCTCCCTCTGTACTTTTGTCCCGTGGAGAGCCACCTCTTTTCATATTCACAGCTCACTAAAACTCATGAAAACTCATGATTTGTCAGTTGTCAGTTCCTCAGATCCTGATCTCACTGGAAAATTGTCCATATTTTTCTAAATAAGTTTTTCATGACTATGTGTGTTTTTAACCAGCCTGTTTTCTTAGAAAATAAAACCCTGACAAATAATGTTTTATCTAACTTAGAATAATAATGATCAAAATTAATTGAGCCAAAACACAACTTACTACAGTTGACTTTTTTTTAAAAATAATAGGTAAATATAATTAGTATCATTATTAGGTAATTAATAGGTAACAAAAGACACTCATGGGATTTTTTGCAACACAGCACTTATAAGTAGGTATAGGTAATCATTGAAACTATGTAATTATGAGCAATTTATACAGCCAGCCATCATTAGTAGAAAAAAATGGGAAAGCCCCAGTGCTTGAGAGAAAGTACTGACCAAAACGTGGCCATGGATAATTATACATTATCAGTCATCAGATACAGTGACTGAGCAAGAGACGTTTGGCCTCTTATCAGCACAAATCATGCAGTGGTCAACAAGTTGTGCTGATAATCTAGATGGTAGACAAATGATTACAGAACAGCACGTCAATATACACAACTGGTTGGGTTAGTTATTAGGAATAATAGTTATTATTTGATCTTTAAAGTTTCTTTTCATCACATATTATTTCTGGAGATGCAGGGGTTGTCATAAATTATAAAGCTACAAAAATATTTTATTTGCATACTGAATATAATGAGGAAAACCCTTAAAACTTTGTGTGATTCCAAACACTGATGGTTCTATAAAGCACCATTTCCCACACACTCTCTGCAGGACTCATTTTTTTAGAGTGATGATTTCACTATCAGAGCCGATGGATTCTCCAAGAGAGGCCTTTTAAGAAAGCTGTCTAATGCCAACCATTCATCATCTTGTTGGAAAACACATGCCAAGCCAGCAGATAAAAGTGGCATTCATCATTCCATTTATCGTACATGAACATAAATATCAGCCATCTGGGCCACACTTTTTACCCTGTGAGGCTTACAGTAGAAGCATTTTTAGAATGAGAGGCTCCAGCGAGACTGAGATCAGTGTTTTATATCGTGCTCTACCCAGGAATGTCTTAAAGATTTTTGTGTGTGTGTGTGTGTATTTATTTGCTGATTTTAGTAAATACACACCCTCACCCTTAAGCTCAAGATCATCTCTGGAATGGGGTAACTATAGCAGAACTGAATATTTTTATGTGGAAACTGTTGTAGGCCATGAAGCTGTAAGTTAGAAAATAGTAAAAGATGGGACCACATCACACTCACACATATATGTGTGTGTGTATGTGAGACTACATAAATATTTGCTTGCTTATTTATCTATTGTATGTGTGTGTGTTTCTTTTCATGCTGTCCTCAAATATCCACTTGCACTGAGCTAAAAGAGAAGTAGGCCAACTCCCAGCCAGAGGCAGCTGAATGCAGTGTTTAAAAAAGCGTTACTGTAGAATACAGTACAGTAATGTGCCTGCTGGGACCACTGTGTTCAAGTGTCAAGATCCCAGTGAGAGCCTGAGTGATAAATTTCTTTGTTAACAACACAATATGCCAATAAGAATACAAAATGCCTGTCTTGATAATGGCTCATTAAATTGTGTCTTTTAGATTGTCCCACTGTGCATCTATGAATAACAAAGCAACAGAAATGTTCATAAAGGGGGTATGACTTTCAGTGATTTTTAAAAGGCCAACTGTTTGTCACCAAAAAAAGGTACATTTCTGTGATCAGCAATCCATGGTTTTAAAAGATATCCCAACCTCAGATTAGGACAGTTTGAAATATCAACTGTGTAGAGAAAATCACCATACATTTTGACACAGAGAAGAAAACGAACAGCCTATTCATCGAGTTGGACTATTTTCTAACCAAAAACAAAAACAACAACAACAAAAACCCCAATAAAACAAGCAGCGTTACATACTTAATTATTATCCAAAACTGAAAATGAGGCAATAAAAAAAAGAATGGAGTTAAGGTAGAAATTTAAGACATACTGAGCATTTCAATATCTACAAAAACATCTTCTAGTGCATTTTGCATTACCTTATTTTATATATGTTACGATGATTGTCTGCTTGAATATTCAAAGTGCTTGGGTGACTTCATGATAAAATTAATCAAATCTTAAATACAATACAGAAGTAAATAATAGAAATAAAACTGTTAATTAGTTTTAACAGTTGAAATACAGTACAATTAATCATCACTTTTTAGTAGTATTAACTGTTTGATTTAACGAGGATTTCTTGTTTCTAATAGAGTTACTGAGTATAAGGTTGCCCCAACAAGTCTCTAAAGACTCTGTAGTTGATCCAGAACAGAGATCATATTTCTCCTGTGTGTGCTTCTCTACACTGGCTCCCTGTAAAATCCAGAATAGAATTTACAATCCTCCTCCTCACCTACAAAGCCCAAATGGTCGGGCACTATCATAGTCCTGTACTCCTCTACTGTGGAACCTTCTTTGAGTTTGGGTCCTGGAGGCAGACACCCTCTGCACTTTTAAGAGTAGACTTAAAACTTTCCTCTTTGACAAAGCTTGTAGTTAAGGCTGGCTCAGGCTTGAACCATCTCCCAGTTACACTGCCATAGGCCTGGAATGTCAGAGGACTTCCCATGAGGCACTGAGCTCCTCTCTCCCTCACCATCTGTATATATATTCATATCCCATAAATGCATGTTCCTAACTCAACACTGTCTCTCTCATGTAGTTTTGTGCTCACTTTTTGCAGGTATTTCTGCCTCTGGAGCTGCAGAGTCTGAATTTGTGGTCACAAGCAACCTACTACCAACATGATCCTGCGCAATGCACACTGCTATTATTATTATTATTAGTATTATTATTATTATTATCTCTCAAACCAAACAGTCAAGGCAGACGGCCGCCCACCCTGCTTGAGGTTTCTGCCTCTTAAAAGGAGGTTCTTCCTTGTCATCAAGTGCTGCTCATGGTGGGAATTGTTGGGTCTATATTATCAAGAGTACAGTCTAGACCTGCTCTATATGGAAAGTGCCCTGAGATAACTTCTGTTGTGATTTCGTGCTATAAAATAAAATGAATTAACTTGACTTATTGATCAGTTGCCAAACAAATCTCATATGCTGCAGTGACTGGTGAGTCCCATGAATTTTCATTTATACGACTTATTTCTGTCTATATTAAACTCTCCATCCAAACCAAAAATTACAGTGATGATAAAATAATGCCTGATTTTAAAAAAAAGATACTACATCCATATATCATTTCATTGTCAATGTGTATGTGTATGTCCTGACATTACTATTACATAACAAGCCGATACTGGGCTGATTTATTGGAAAATTGGTGTCAGTAAAGCCCTAACCAATCAGGCATGATATGTATTAATGAAATGAATAAATAAGAACGGTACACCACAGTGGAAAAAGAACAGCCTATAGTCATCAAAACATACCAAAAAGTGAGACATTTTTAAATGAATTAATCAGTACAAACTGAATAGGTTAATTATCCAATATGCTTGATTAATGATTTTCATTAGAACAGAATGAGCGACGCAGAGGCATGATGAGAAATGTGAGCTTTTCAGGGTGAGCAGCGAGAGATCAATCAATACTCATTGTATAGGTTAACAGTCACAGTAATTGCCCAGTAGTGGCTGATGGATGATGTTAAAGAGCATGGCAGCCAAATGAGAACATGACAGGGAAATATCAGAAATGGATGAAGAGAGACATAATAAATGCACATGTAACAAATCAGGATGTTTAGATATGCACTGTGACACTGATGCTTTAAAAAAAATCCCTCAGTAATACTTGCTATGTAAATAGCACCATGCTCATGTTCTACATTCTATATAAACTGTATGATGCTAAAAAGACTCTGTCAGCATATCAAATTCTGAAATTTGGCAATATTAAAACTCTTTCATTTATTTTGATAAAACTGATTTTTGCTCTCGAGGAAAATAATCAATAACTTAATGTTTTGGATTTAAATATGCCAGTGGCTTTTAAATTCAGTTTTCATATGACCTACCAAAAACAGATTTTCCGCAAATAACCGTATAACGCACCAATGCTTATCAACTTCTTAATATTGAGTTGGTCAGAATATTATGTTGGCATTAATGTCAAAGTACAACTTAGGCTGACTGGAATTGTGGTGCAAGGGATCATCTTGACTTCATCTAGTCAATCAGTGGGATTCACTCTCCAGCGAACATGAATGCATGTACCAAATTTTATGACAAACCATCTGACAGCAGCAGGAGAATGACAACCACATTGTACAGGAAACCTAGATCAATATCGCACTTTCAACTTTAATCACCACTTGTAATGTAATCACTGGTGAGAACCCTCCAACACAAAGCAGAACAACGTGTGAGTGAGGAGGAGGATAAAGAAAAGGAGGCTTGTGATGTCTGAGGGACATTCTGAGCCAAAGGGCAGAAAGAATGGAAAATTTGAATCCTGCACAAACTGAAGACCAGAGCAGGCACTGCTAACTCAGCTGGGACCCCCATGACCATCCCTTCTTCAAGTCACAAGGAGTCATTCCTCATCACAAATCATTCAACACATTAAGACCTCTGCTCTGTTGATACACCCTAAACACGGGACCCTCAAACACACAAAATAGTACTATTATTCATTCCTAGAGTCTAAATGGTGGCTAAAAAGCTCAATCAGAGTATAGAAACCAGTACTTGGATGCTTTTGATTTGCAACATTTCAGGTGTTAACAAACTGAGATGTATAGGGTTCATATGAACAGCAGAACCACATGATACCAGAAAGAACTTCTCTTTAGATTTTTAGTAGCAACACATTCGCTGAAAAAAAGAAAAGAATAAAAGGCAGGCAGATAAATTGTCCAATGGACTGATTGATAGATGGCTGTGAACTTTTTGATACCAAATGAATGACCTGCTTACTGAGTGAAAGGTCAGGGAGAGATGAGAGATGATAATGATTTTTTAATGATGGTTCTGAAAGGCACCCCATTTGCTTCTCATGTGAAGTGCTTTGAGGGAGAGTTATGTAGAGACAGAAAGTAAGCCTGAGAAGACACGAGTCTGACAAGCACAATTGGCACACCCCTTGTATTCAGCAGATGAACAGCGTGACCTTACAAGGCCTTACCCCTGTGTTCTGTTCACTTAACCGTAATATTGTGTGATGTAACGACATGAAAAAAAGGTTATACAACTATTTGATGGAACATCTTTTACTTTACTTAACGATTTAGTTATTAAGTTTGAGTTAAAAGCACAGCAGTGTGCTCAGATATAACAAACATTAAAAAAGGTCAGTTTTCAAAGGGCTAGCTCAGTTTGAGAGACTGTTTCTCAGCAGGTTTCCTGTTAAGCAGTGGCAAAAGGAGAGAAGAAATAAAATGAAGGTATTTACAGAGAGTAAGACAGGAAGGAATCTAAATTAGCAGGAGAGAATTACAGAAAAGAGTGGAGCCTGTAAATGAAAGATTAGCAGAGATGGAGGATCAGGATTTCATAGTTAATTAGATGTGTTCACATCATATGTTTTTAATAGCTCTAAACGTATCCATGCATTTCTATGTTCTGTCCCACATTTGAACTAATGACTGAACTGAACAGAGACTGTACATACAGTACATCTTGAATTCATGATGTCAGTCAAAATGATGGGATGTGTATTGCCAAGATCTTATAATGTATTCTACAGTGAGAGGGCTATAAAGAATTGCAGTGACACAGAAATTATGACAACATTATGTTCCTACGACAAAAAAGAAAACAAAAGAAAATAATTAATTAACAGTCCATTCATCTGTTGCAAATGCACTGGCATTATGACCTCCCAAAAAATGACATATGGAGGGAGATTGCAGAGCAGGTGAACAGTGTTACATTCTAGCAGACAACCGTGTAAAAAGTTTAAGAAAGTGTTTCAGTTTAAAACCTTTACCAAAAAAAGTTTGTCACAGCCTTCCAAACCAACACCAAGGCAGCAGGAGGAGGCCACCAGCGCACTACCCTGAATCGATGAGTGCATCCGTGCCAAGGCTAGACATTTGTCATTCTCTGGCATTGTTCCAGACAGGGGCAGTGACATCATAGCCAGCACTGACACTGTTCATTGGTAGACAGATTGTGTGTTGACTGGTAGGTAACCGTTTGTGCCATCTACCTGTTTCCCTCTGAATCCAGATTGTTTGGGGCTTTGCATTTTTTAAGCCCTTTAGACAGTCTTTAATTGCAGAACAGAAGATAAGCAGTAACATATCCTGTTAAAGCAGCCCAATTTATATATGGAGTCCTCAACAGAATTGATAAGAGGTAAATTACAAACCACTGCAACTTTATCTGATTGAGGAAAGTGTTACAACCTGGTTGTAACACTATAATAATGATAATAACAATAATAATAATGATAATAATAATAATTATTATTATTATTATTATTATTATTATTATTATTATTATTTCTTTATTTCTTTATTTATTTATTTATTTATTTATTTATTTATTTATTTATTATTATTATTACAAAATGTGATTTATCTTTGCGACAGCAAAAGGTAATGTTCATGAAAGTTGATGTTCTCAGAACCATTACATGTGAACATGTTTATGTTTGTGTCTGCAGATGTATACCTCTGTTCTTGTGTCTTTCTGTTAATTCCAGTGGAGCTTCCCAATACCAGGAGTCCTGTGGCTCTATTTCATCGCAGTGGGGGGCAGCACTCCAACTTTGATCAGAGGAATCTGTAAAGCAAAACAAAAACAGATCTCAGCTTGACATATTTCTATGAAACTCCACCAAGTGATATCAAACTGGGTGCCAACTCAAAGATGGCCTTCATGAAATGAGTTATGGTGCATAGTTTGACTTGAACAAGAAAGGAGAAGACATAATCTTAGACAGGGACATCTACATCTCTGATATCTTTAGGACTTTCTACATTCTCTTGCCAGGTCAAAAAATGATATTGCCTGCAAGCATTCATTACTCATTGAGTAACTTGGAGTTAAACTGAAGAACAGGGCAGCAAGATGGCTGAAGAAAAATGAAGCCATCGTAGGTGAAAGCAGATTTATTCAGTGAGCCTTCTGAATGAGTTACACAGGACAGACTTACAACATAAAAAAAGAGGCCTCAACCGAAATAGAAAGAGGGCAGTTTCACTCCACACTGAACAAATACACAAACAAGTCCAGGTTCTATACTGTTGTGCATTAGCAAAACTGCATCAACTGTTGCTGTAATTGAGGTTAAATATGAATATTAGGGTAACCATAGAATCCACCCATGTATGACTTCCAGACGTGATGCTCATTACATCTATTAATATGAATGTGAATGTAATTATTATGTCATCCTTAAAGCCTTACTTGTAGTTAAAATGTAAAGGTTGTAGTTAGCACTAGAGTAAATGTCATAGTGTCATTCAAATGAAAAGGGTTCTGCTTATTACACTCTAATGTCTTGTGTGTTAATGTACACTTAGGTGTGATACTGGCACTAGAAGTTGAGGTCATTAGGATTAATCCTCAAGGGACCATGAATATGCAAGTTAAGTCTTGCCAGAAGCAGACAGACCAAGTGGACAAATCAACAGAAACATCTGGATGACACCTAAAGGCCAAGTATTGATAAAATAGAGTTACAACATGCACAGGGGAAGAAGTATATTTGAAGTCCAAAACACACATTGACATTAGGAAAAAACAATGACATACAATCACGTGGGTAGTTCATCTCAGACACAAAGGCTAATAAAAATTTGTCATACCAAAATGCAAATGAAAAATCTGCATAATTATCCCAATATTTGATATGAACATACACTGATCAGTTACAACATCAAAACAACATTCCAGTTTTAATGTTGTGGCTGAACTGTGTATATGACGGCTTTCATTAGCTTGTCTGCGATGAACTGCCCCACAATATGATGTATCATTGTGTATGCTATTGTGAATGTGTAATTTGGACTTCAAAGATACTTCTTCCCTAAATTTCTTGCTATCATTTGTTGTACTATTATAAAATGCCACATAATTGGCATTAAGTAAGATTAAATGGCATTACAAGGTACCTTAAGACTATTACCAGCATGATGATTATTATAATCACAGCTTACAAGAAATAAACCGTGTGTGCATTAATTGCTGATTATTTAGGATGAAAATGTTCATAATGTGGTATCAAAGTAACAATATTCTAATACTTGCTGGGTGATTGTATTGTAATTAGTTTATGTGAGCTTCTAATTGGCTTATTGTTCTGCTTGGAATGCAACACCTTACGTATCAAGAAAAGTTTTACTTTCTCATTTGTTTTGTTTGAATTCTGAATTTGAATCAATGTGGTTCACATCCTGTTCAAGAAAGTTGCTGCAGCCTGCAGGCATCATTATGCTGTGTTTACATGCAGCTACATGTCTGCAGGATCTAAAAGATCCTTGTCTCTGTGATTGGTCAGAACTTATTCTGGTTGAGGATTAGAAATATCATTGGTTCAATTGCTGATAAATTCAGGGAGGTAGCACCACATTTATTTTTTACACACAAAATGCAGATATCAAGAATTTATTCAGGATGATATTCAGTTTTACAGTCTTTTGTTTCTTAAAAAAATGGCAATGACTTAATAATTCTGCCAGTTGAGAGGGCTAAGTCTGATATAAGTTTATCTTATTTTATCTATTATAAACTGTTTTATTGTTTCAGTGATTTCTTTGATTGTACTACAAAGCAGAATGAGGCCTATCAACCCATGATGTCACTTGAAGAGGAAACATTCCTCTCAAACTAATATCTGTTCAGTGACTTGTAGTTTTAGAGTTATAACAGTTTAAGTGGATTTGATTACACTGACATATATGAAGTGCTTTGAAAAAGTACACCTTATTCAAATAACTTATTTATTCTAAACACAATCATTTTACATAGCTTGACATAGTTGTAGTTACTTTCCCCAAGGTAATTCATTTCCCTTTTTTCTCTCAGTCAGTCAAGTCACAAATAACACATACATAAAAGTAACAATATAAGACACAGTCTATTGTTTTCATGCTACACATACACTCTTTTGAGTTTCCGGTTGTAGAATAAGTCTGATGCAGTAGTATAACGACTTTAATAGTCCAAATGAAATCAAAACAAATGTTGTTCCTCTTTATATAGGTTTTGGAGTTTGGATCTTTCCCATGTGTATCCCTGTTTTGCTTCTATGGCTACTACTTCATGTAAATAATCTGTGCTATCTAACGGCAACACAACATGTGACAAATTTTATCATTACATTATTGACCTTTAACTGTACTCTTTATTTTGATAAGTAAGACATATGCAGATTGGTTCCAGGTATCAGACATATGTCTAGTTTAGTTCCTTCTATCTTCTATGTCTACATTTAGGTCATTTTCCCCTTGGAAAGCAGGAAAACTGTTAAGGTCAGGGAGTAACTGCAGATGCACCCTCTCTGACAAACTCTATAGTAACTTCTGAACTTAGTGTAACCTTTCTTAGAAGTTATCTGTGTAAAGTACAGTGTGGTTTTCTGGCTAGAGCTAGATGATGAATGTAGAAGCAGAAAATAGGAACTGCTCACATGTATAACCTTGAAATTCAAATTGTGTGTGCTAGCTAAAAGTTATGCAATTTGGCATGAATATTCCAATTCAGTTATTTGTCAGTGGCATCATTACAGGCTTATTCTGAAAAACTGCAGATTAGATTTGATGACAACTCTTTTTTTTCCCTGTACCAACGCCTTAAAATTCACACTTTCTACAATATTCAGCCATAGCAACTAACAATGTAGTTGTAGCTTTGTCTAATATGTTGGTCCAAAATCTACCATAGTTGATCAATTGGGTTGAGATCTGGTGACTGCAAAGGCCATAGCATATGAATCACATCATAACCATATTCATCAAACCATTAGGTCACTCCTCATACCCTATGGATGGCAGCATTATCATACTGTTTTTCCACTCATTTTTCAGGATTTTTTTTCCCCTTTCATTCATCCCCCATCTGTGAGGACAATATGAAGTAAGAAAAAGACTTCAGGACACGCAAAGCAAGCAGTGCTCGACCAGTTAAAGACATCAATTAGAATGTCGATTAAACAGTTAAAATGATTAATCTTCTAATTCACTGTCCACTTGTGGCTGCAGCATCTATCATTTCTCTCATTTTTGCAGTCGTGCGCATGACTGTGTCCCATTGACAAAGGCTGGGGCTTGTCAGGCAGAAAGGGGAGCAGCATTTTTTGGACATTTGTGTATTGTGAATCTTTGACTGGTGACTAGCTATAGGTAGCTACAGACAAATACACTTGACTCAGCTTCCACCATTTCCATCAGCTGTGATATTAAGTGTTTAAGACAGATTTGAGATTACGTTTTAAGAGGTAGCAGCAGCAAGTAAATGAGCAAATTACTGCTCATTTATCATCTCAAATTGGTATATGCTGTCTAAGTAATCACCTGGGTATGACATATTTTCCTTTCTGTTTATCAAAGTGTAGGGTTCTTTGTGTAAGTTTAATAAATTGCTTGCCCAAATGTAAAAGTCACTGCATACATATATTTACAGTGTATTATTAGAGTATTCAGACCCCTTCAGTTTTCCCACCTGAAAATAACAAAACCAAAATAAAATTTTAGAAATGTTTACAATTTTATTAAAAAGAAAATTTGAAAACTGAAATATCACATTGACATCAGTGTTCGGACCCTTTGCTGTGACACTTGAACTGTGCTGTGACAGGATCTCCCTGAGATATTTCTGTGCTTTGGAGATCTCACAGATGACGATGCAAATCAGAGCAAAAACCAAGCCATGAAGTAAAAGGAACTGCCTACAGAGCTCAGGGACTGAAATGTGTCGAGGGATAGATCTTAGGGCTACTGGGGATACAAAAAATATCTGGTGCATTAAAAGTTCCCAAGAGCACAGAGGCCTCTGTAATTGTTAAATGACTGGGATATGACTGTAAATAGATCCTTTTTACCTGAGCATGAAGCTGCAACCTAACAAAATGTGAAAAAAAAAGAAGTTGCATGAATACTTTCCAAATCCACGGCCTAAAATGGGGGCAACATTTTAGTGGTTAAATGGGGAGTGCATTAAGACTGTATTTGTTATTTCTTGAGTACGTGCAGAAACAGGAACAGAAACACACACGGCTCAGTGGTCTAAGTATGTAATTGAAGGTGACACAAATACAGGTGACTGGCACATCAACAACTTTTTACAGCTCCTTAATTAGTAGCAGCTAATGGTAGACACATACATAAATTAAAAAGATCACTTTTCTAGGGCACTATAATACATTGGGACATGCTTAAATGGCTTAACACATAGGGCTTTTATTTTCAAAAAGGAAAATGAAATTGAAAGTAAGAGAGAGAGCTGTCAGTCCAATCAGGAGAGCAACAATAGCAGTGGGGCAGAAACATTCCAGATGTCACCTCTATGTGTGTGTGTGTGTGTGTGTGTCTGTGTCTGTGTTCATAGATTTGAAGTGCACATATAAGATGTATGCTTGCTTATACAAATGCGGGTGCATGTCTAAAAAAAGAAAAATGGTATAAGTGTGTGCATGTATGTGTATGTGCGTGTACGTGTGTTGGAGAGGACAGGGAGGAGGGTGGGATCTTGTTTGGCCTCTTCTGCCCTCAAATGCTCTTTTAGGACCTCTCCACCACCACACACCTAGACACACATAGTCTCACACACACCCACACACACAAGCACACACAAAGACGCACACAAGCACACTCTGACAGAGTGCTTCACTTCAATCTTCTGGGTCACTGGCAGGTCTGACACATCATGCACTCATCAAACTGTGAGTGTGAGTTTGTGTATGTGTCTGTTTTTGTGTGTGCCAATACATCACTGTGAAAAAGCATGGAGGAGTATGTATAATAGTTTCTGCACAAGTACTTTACATACATAGATACAGTAACCTACATCACTGTTGAGGGAGAAATATCCACCCCTCACCTACAACATACACACACACACAGACACACACACACACGGAGACTAGCTCTCTGATCATCACCTGTGGGGACCACTCTTTCTAATGGTTCTAGAAGGTATGAGAATAACCAGATAAGATAAAACAACTTCAGTGAATTGATGAAACAGTGACTTGACCATGCTAAATGGGGACTTATGAAAAATAAAGTAAACATGGCTGACTGGGACTTAATTGAATATTACTTGCATAATTCATACAAATTACCATGTGATTACAGGGCCCCTTGCAACAACAACCAGACCTGCTGCAATAAAAATAAAAATACAGATTGAAAATCTAGACAAGCGACAGCAGACAGAAGTGAGGGGTATAAATGGGTGGCTAATTTTGTTGTTATTACTTTGTTGACTTGTGTTGTGGTTTTGTGGCACTGAACACAGAACTCTTGTAGACAGAACTTTACACACATCTTTTAATTTTTAAGTTTTGGTAGGCTTTGAGGTATATCTCCAATATCATTAAAATATCTCTGAATATGTGACTGTGTGATGTTCATATCCCAGATGACCAAAACAGTGTACAGTGTATTAAATCTACTAGCAGAAAGTGAGATAGTGAGAGAGAGTCTTTAGCAGCAATCAGCACAAAACTTTTGTATGGTTCCACTGTGGATATGGACAAATGCAATCTAATTTGGTAGTAGAAAATGCAGAAATTAATTTTCACTTGTGGTGGCTGGATAAGGCTACAGGTGAACTAGTTAAAAAACAGTGTTATTCAGAAAAAGATGTAGTGTTGATTATTATTATTATTATCAAAAGGCTTAGCCTGTATTTGAGAAGTAGTCTAATTAAAATATATATATATATATATATATCAGGGTTCGGTGTGTGTTTTCATTTGTACGTTTTGTGTTTCCACATGTTGCCTTGACTACTACATAGCCGATGGTGAGACAGACTGTCTTTTTTCAAAGAAAGCAATCAATTCACGTTGAAGGTAGTGAATTTTTTTGGGATCTACCAAGTTGTTGCTGAATGCACTGAATAAAAACAAGGTTAGAAATAATTACAGCGATTTGCCTTGTAAAGTCTTGTTGTTGCAACGCAACTTTCTACTACAGTATCAGTCTTCTGAAGTTGCCTGAGAGTATGCAGAGCAAACATTGATATTACAGGCCCAAAGCTGTACTATACATAGAAATTATCTGCTCCTGTCATGACATACGTTCTGTTGTCTGTTGCACAGTGAAACAAAGGGTACAACAGTTTCAGCCACCAACAACAATTACCCAATGACTTGAACAGCAGGACCTTTTAAGACATTAACTGAATTTAACATATTCACCATCTTTAGTCGTTGTCTTATAGGTCTATAGGAAATGTGTGTTTGAAGCTCCTGGTTACAATAATCAAAGGTCATGTTCTAAGTATTTTAACTTGTTGCAAAGTTATGTAGCATTTTGTACACTGTTTGACATTTGGCATGACTAATATTTATTTTTAGAGGGCATTTTCAGCCTTTATTAGATAGCGGCAGTGGAGAGAGACAGGAAATGTGGCGAAAGAGCAGGGGAAGAACATGCAGCAAGGGAGTTGGGCCTACATACTGCACCTTAGTAAATACTTATTATTTGTACTTTACTGTTTTACCAAAGAGAAAACAAAACAAAAAATATCTGCTCATTAAAAAAGCAGCAAATAAAAATAAATAAATTTAATGTATATCTGTGATAAAGTATCACTGCCTACAGCTGCTGTACTAGCTCAGAGGAACTGCCTTGTCTGCTCTGCATGTTAGCTTTGCTGCAGCTAATGTAACACACAATCTTAAGTGCTCTGCGGTTGTTCACTCTGTATTGTGTTATTTGTCCTTAAAATGTTTGCAAAGGCTATTATAGACATAAAGACCTGACAAGAAAAGTTTGTATGCACAGTGGAATTGATGCATAATTTGAAATGCTATGGGTGGAGATACCTTCCTTTTTAGCTAAACTACAAATCTACAGGCCTGTCTTCAGTCATTGGAGTTCTGTAAAACCAATCTAAACCACTAACTTTTAGTTTTTACTCCATTATGTTGTGGATGCTGTGTTTGTGTGTATCCTGTTTTAGATTAAATTTTTATTACACTAGATTCCACTGTTTACCTCCTCGGACCATTGTTATTGTGGGTTGGCAATGTGCACCTGCGGGTTTGAGGGAAGGAGCTTCTGAAGGAACAGTCTTTCTCCAGTATGCCTTAAGGCTTTTTCACATACAGCGTGACGCGAAAATAGAACGCGAAATGTAAGATACTTTCCCGCAAATATACAAAGGCTGAAGTTCCAACGCTGCCGGTTGCAGACATATTTTTTAGGATGTTTGTGGGACAGTTTGAGGTCCTGTTTGGGAAGCGACTGCCCCATTTGAGGAGGCAGGGGATCAACTACTGGGATCCTTTGACCCAGAGCAGCCTCTGACAGCCTGTGTGATGTGATGACTGTATTTGCGGTGCGAAAGCTCAGAAAAATCGACCTCCTTTCGAAAAGAAATTTCATTTAATTTTTGTCCCGTAGTGTTTACGTTCAGCGTGAAAATAGTAAAAAAAAAACTAACAGCTTGAAAAAAATAAACTGACGTGCAAATTAATCGCGTGAAAAAAACTCCCTCAGTGTGAAAAGACCTTTACGCTGCCTTTAACTTTCAGTTAGCACTTTATTCTCTTATTTATTTCAGTCGTATTCCTGTTACTATTTTAACACTGGTGGGTTGGGTCAGTCTCAGTGCATCAATTAAACTCGATATTTAAAATCTCTGTTGTCCCTCTGACAAGATTACTGCAAACTGTCTTAAAATCACACTCTAACTCTGTTTCTTCCCTCAAGCACATAAGCATCCAAGCTGTGTGCCTCTCTCTTTCTCTGTCCCCTCTCTTCATCTTTCTCTCCTGTAGTTTTGTGCTTTTACATCTCTCTCCTCTTCTCCTGTCACTTTCTGAGTCATGAAGGGTTGTGAAGGATTGCTGAATAACAATTTATGTTGAGAAGAGGTCAAGTTCACAAATAAGAAGCTGCTTGCTGGTATAATGATCATGACACTTAAATGGACAGGGGGACTGAAACGGCACCCAGTGTCCTTACAGTCCTCACTGTGTGTTTCTTTCTCGAAATGACTGTGCTTTATTTTCAAGAACATAAAAATGATGTTACCAAAGTTTCATGATCAGCTGTAAAGTTGCAGAGAGGAACTCAAGTAGCAAATTATATTTCACACAGAAACTGAGAGAAACAGTGAAAGACAAAGGGAGACAGAGCAAAACCTATAGACGGTTGTCTTACAGAGAAAAGACTATAGATTGAGATAATGAAAATAGCGTTCACTCATTCTTACAGACACTAATGCTTCAGAGTGAGAGAGAAGAAGGTGGTAGATTAATAATCGTTCAGCCTCATTCACAAAACATTCTGATTTGATTTTAAAGTGTGCTCACAAATGTTTCCACAATTATTTCTGCATTCTTAAAAAAAGAGTTTACATTAAAAACAGATATTTTCAATGCATCCATATGTCCACTGTTAACAACCTGGACAACACTTATAGAGTAAATTCAAACAAGTTTTTTCATGAGGAAACACATTTTGTTGATTATTCAGAGTGATTAATTATGAAATACTGTAAATTTTATGTTAGACTCTGTAAGCAACAACAGTGCTGTTATCTGAGTGGTCTTAAAGACACAGCTTATCCTCAGGGACTATATCATTATGCTCCTTGGACAAGCAATTCTGCTGGATCTCTGCAACTGCCTGATGCTTGACTGAGCAGGGGAGCAAAGGGGCCCAAGCCCATCCCTCCACATGTCCCAGTGCTCTCTGCTCTGTTCTCCCTGGACACCAGAAAAGTCCAGAGGGAGGCAGGTGACCTGTGCGGCACTCTATATCACAGGCATCTGTCAGCCACATGCTCACAAATGTGCCAGTTGGTACCATTAAATTGGGATAAACTGCAGTTATACACATTTACATAAGAGAATGCAACATTCTTTACTTCCCAGAATGATATGTTTTAATGATATGTTGTAGAGTGATGTGACCATTCAACAACATACTGATGAGTCTGCTAATCCAACATTCTCTTTGGTAGTGATACTAGAAATGTAAGGTTTCTCCTTATGGTTATGGCTGTTCAATTGTTACGATGTCACCAAAAACATTAAGATTAAGCCCCCGAGGACACAAGAATATCCACAAGAAATTGCATTGAAATCTATGAAGTGTTTTTTGAGGTACTTTGTGATAAACAAAGCTTAAATATTATCATGTTCCAAGTGATTATTACACAGAAAAATGTTAGGAAATAAAATAACATGGTCTTTCTTCCACTTCACAAGCAACTTATGGGCTTGGCCATTAGCCATTCTGAAGTTACAGAAAGCATAATATCTAAAGGACCAAATTCCTTGACACCTGATAGATGGTCTGGTAAATTCAGGTTTTCATTTAGGCTGTTACTATAGATAAAGATTTTTTAATTTTAATTGTTGCGTAAGTCAAAATTTTTACTTTATTACAGACATAATTTTGCAGCGCTGATAGTGATATTTTGCTATTTCTACCTCTCGTTCACTTCCAAAGGTAACACCAGTGTTTCATAATTCAACTCTTTCATACTGGGCCTCTCTACCAGTGTCCATCTTTCATGAACAAATTTTCATTTTCACACAATCATCAATTCAGCATGATGATTATGTTAAGAGTTGTCAGCGTTTTTTTCCAGGCTATTCAAGAACATGGGAACAAAAAGAAGCATTTATCAACAAATACAGCTGCACTCCACAATACTCAAGTCCTTAATTCTACTTTACTCTTTGTCTCAACAGCAAAAGGAAGAACATATTTTGGCCACTGAGCAAAGTGGGATATTGTGATAGTAACGTTAGGGTGTGGTTCTTTGGCTGTGCTTGTTTTCTTTTCTCTTTGTATTGTGACTTTATTTTATACCTCTGTCAATTGTACACAGAAAGCTCCTTAATGACTATTTTAGACATATTTTAAAGCGTAAAAGATACATTTCATTCTATTCTGTTTAAAAGGAAGAAAATGTCAAGATTCTATATAACCTTAATGGCAAAGAGCATTTTTTGCTGTGAGGCTGAGGAAACACTAGTATAGGGGAGATAAATGTTCGAAGAAAGGTCAAGGGAAGTAAAGAGAGAGAGAGTGAAAGAAAATTGAACAAGTGGAGGAAATAGTGGGGGATAAAGGGAGGAAATAATGACAAAAGCATGTGGAACAAAGAGAGAGAAAAAACAGAATGACAGAGAGCAGAGGAGGTTAAGGGATGGAGAAAGAGAAGAATAGAAAGCTACAGTAAAAGGTAATGAGGAGGAGTTGAAAGGGTATGGTGAAAGAGCATGGAGTATATGGAGCAAAGTGAAAGAAAACAGAATAAATAGGTTTGGAGATGAGGGAAGTGAAAAGGCACTGTTTGCCCATTGAAAACTAAAGCAGGAGTGAAAGAAGATGAAAAAACAAATAAATAGGGGAAGGAAGCAAATGATTCAGAAATTGATTTCCAGGTCCACCTGAGGGAATTATCACCCACAAGGGAACAACAGAAGCTGACAGCAACTGTAGTTCAACTACTTAAAGTATTCAAATGACCCCTTTTCCTGCAAAGGAAAAATAATCACAGCCCACACAGGAGCACTGCATTCCCTAACTTGAAGAAAGTCAATAAACAAGCATGGACGCACCATGTGCCTGAATGCCAAACAAACTACGTTTGCTGATAAGTTAGCCAGGTCCACCTACCAGCTGGATATCTAACTTTACTTTTCCTCCCTCCTTTACAAAGTAGCCTCTTTTGACACATTGTCAACCCAAAGATCTCAAACTGAAGACAGAATTTTCCATTCCAATGTTTGAGTCTGTAAAGAATGTATAAGCATGGAAAGATTTTACTCTCAAGTAACAGAGGATGTCGTGAAAAATCCAGTCACAGTTTGCTGTGCCTACAGGCTAGTCAAACAGACAGGATTAAACACTAGATTTAAATGTTGAAAGGATAGAGAGTGCAGCCCAGGGAGCCCTCTACGTTTCTCTGTCTTTCTTTCTCTCAGTTTAATAACTTCTTAATACATATATAGACAGATATACACACACACACACACACACAGACTAACACTCTTATTGTGTGTGCGACAGAGAGGGAGAGGGAGAGAGAGAGAGAGAGAGAGAGAGAGAGAGAGAGAGCTGATGTTAGTAATTGATTTGACAGAATCTGTGAGTTAGGTGTCAGTTATACACAGACACAGAGACACATACACACACACACTCACAATTACAGCCAACTATAATGCAGAAATACATACAGAAATTATTTTTTTTTAAATTATCTAAACAAGATGAACCCGATTAAATGTTTATTTAATCACATTTTGTATTACACTATAAGAAATATTAATATGCATGGACAAATTTAATAGATGAGAATTTTTGCCAGCAGTCTATGTTCTCAAGCTACCAAGGTCACCTTCAACTTCATTCTGTTTTCTTCTCAGAATGTATGGAATGTGACTGGATAAGGAAGAGCACAAAAAATACATCAAAATTATATTCAACAAATGCCTTTATTGAAAACAACTTTTTCATTAAAACCATATTCATTTAAGTATTTTGTTGCTAAACACAACGCAGAGCCAGAAATATTGGTATAAAAAATGTCTCTGACAAAACAACTTACTGCATAACACCAAACAACCAAACTACTTCTTAAATTAGTGTGATAATAGTTATTTTAATTTTGTTTTCAGTGGGTGTGTGAGGTTGATTAATTTAGTAGTCCAAAGAGCTTGTTTAGCCCAGGTGCAAAATCCCAACTGAGTACTGTATAAAATGCCTTGTGGCAGGGAGAAAAGTGCAGGAAACTAAAGCAGGTCTCACTCTCATTTAGCATCTAATTTGTTCCCTTCCAGCTCAACGCCCTTTAAAGACTGCTAAATCATATGTCACTTTTGCTGCTTAGCAAGTCACTGATGTTAATTTTGGCAAAATATGTCAGTTATGTGTTGAGAAATTTAATTATGCTCTCTTTCAAACTCCAGTAACACAAGCTGTTTATAGATTATAGATTTACAGTCTGTTTTACGCATAAAACATATAAAGAACACAGACACATATAAAGACACATAAAAGGATGCCATCTCTGATCCCTCATAGCACACTGCCTGCAAATATTCTGCTACTGAATGATGTCTGGTTCTAATCAAATGCTTAAAAATGAAGGATGTTAACAAAATGCTACCCAGTCTTATCAAACCATGTCACTCCACCATGAATAGCAATTTTTTTGACAAAATCAAAAAAATATAACTTAAAAAAGAGAATTCACTCAAGGCTTGTGTTATTGCAGTACTTACAGACTTCCCTACCCTGTCTACAGCACTCAGCCCCAAGCCTGTTCATTCCTACTGGAGAAATAAATGTTAAATAAATATCTATCTAAAGAATAACTCACACATTTATAGCTTCATACAGTATTTCAAAATAGTTGGCCACTGCAGGTCTTCACAAATGTTACTCAGACAGGGGGAAATAGTGCATTTGTTGGAGTTTGTTGGTACTTACAGCAGCAGGACAGTGTATGCAAGATGCAGAAACATGTTGCCCAGTGCAACAGTGTGGCTCACAGCTTTTTGACAACAACAGCAGAATATGGAGAATAAGATATGTCAAGCTTCACATGCACAGGCACTTCTTGTTAGAACATCAGTTGTTATGGGTTGGGCTTTTTATGAGATGTTGGCAATAAAAATAATGTAAAAATAATCACCAGATTTATCCTGTAAAATTTTGATTGTGGATAAATTGAAAACCTTTTGGGGGAAATAATGCACTGTGTTTGCGTAAAACTGAAGCTGAGTTCTTTTTTACTTACACTCGTCTTGTTGAAGCAGTAAGCTAAGGGATAATCTACACCAAGTAACCAAATAGTATACAACACAAAGGTTTATATGTGAAGTAGATTTTTGCACCATAGCATGACCATGTGCCTTGGATCAAAGTATAATGATAAAAATAGTATTATTGTTACTTATTATCATCATTATTATTATTATTATTATTATTGGCAGAGCACATTCCTTACTGAAGCTGATGTTTATTTTAACTGTAGAGAGATTTGTATTAATACAGAGTGGTCCTCACTGCAGAAAGGAAAAAAAACAAAAACTGTTAAATAAATGTTAGACGTAGTTTCAATGGGACTGCAAGTGATGGGGGCAGAGGCACAAAACAACTTGACTGACAGATTTTTTTGGGGGGTGGCTTTGGTTCAGGAGGTAGAGCAGGTTGCCCACTAATCAGAAGGTCAGCAGTTTGATCCCAGCTCCTTCAGTCTATGTGCCAAAGTGTCCTTGGGCAAGTTACTGAATCCCAAATTGCCTCTGATGTAGCATCTGTGTGTGTGTGTTAGAGCAGGGTATATGTAGGACAAGCGCTGTATGAAAGTGTGTGTGAATGGCTGAATGTGACCTGTAGTGTAGCTTTGGACAGTTAATATGACTAACAAAGTGCTATAAGTGTAGTCCATTTACGATTTAAATTTTCTTCTATGTTAAAACTCATGAGAGTAGACATAATGGAATCCTTGAAGGTTGATGGACAAGAGAAATGATCACACTGTACATATAACATGCGTCCCATGCAAGTATGAGATCTGATTTCATATCACAAAAAATCACAGTGTTGATTAGAGGTTTAGAGGAAAATGTCAGAGGAATTCTTACCTAATGTCTTTGTTTGTCTTTCTATTACTGCTTGCCCTCAAACTCATTTTCATTTTTATTGCAAAATTTTGTAAATGTTGTGACTGCTCCGTAGTTATGATGGTCTGGTTGTCTGAAAGAATTATAAGAATCGCAAGAAATCATTTTAGAATTTCAAGACCAGATACAATCCAAAGACACAGAGGGCAATGTCAGCATTAAAACATGACATATTTAGCAATACAATAGATTATGTTATGGCCACTCATTACACTCTAAATGTTTAAATTTAGTAATTTTACATTGTTTGTTTGCTTTTGGAATGGCAAATAGTAGAGGAACTGTGAGTCTCATCAGCTGCTATTGGAGAGCCATAACTGAAATCTGATTTCTAGGACACTGAAAAAACATCATCATTGCAACTAAGAACAAAACCTACAATTTTAATTAACTAGATTTTTTTCTGATGCAGTTGCTCATCATTTGTGATAGGGTGAAAGCACTGGAAATTCCAGTGGTCTAAATTATGTTAGAAAATGTAAATTAAACTTAAGGAAAATTAATCCATTGGAAATTAATAACGCTGGTACCCCTGATCACCTCAACAACAACATCACCTCCTTTGTTACACTATGGTATTATGTTCAAATCTTCTACACGCATAGAGGAAGCCTGAAAATAAATACACTCTTCAGCCATGAATTAAAGATGGTGCGATCAGTGGGCTGCAATATTATCAAGAATTACTTCCCCCTCTTTCAACAACTGTGCAAACACTGTCCCAGTCTGCCTCTGAGCCCAGAGGTCTGCTCAGTGACTTGTAGAGCCAGCAGAACACTGGTTGTACTGGCTGGCTCAATGTGTGAATGCATGGAAGTGTGAGAATGTGAAGCAGGACAGTTCTACAACTGAGCATGAATCTCTGCTCACCTCCCCTTAAGAAATAGAAAAAAATCCCCCATGTGCACACACACACACACACACACACACACACACACACACACACAGGCAGATAGAGGCTGCTGTGGCGCTGTCGCTGCCTTCTTCTTTCTCTCTCAGCTCCTCTCTTTCCTCCATGTCCTTTCGTTTGTTCCCTGTAGAGATTTCCATTGGTTATTCTTGTTCTCTCGCTTTCTTATACTTCCTAACTTCCTATTCCCTGTCTGTGTCCCTCATTTCCCCTTTCAGTTTTTCACTCTCTGTGTGTTTGCCTCCATGTCTCTCTCTTGGTGACGGGGTTCAGTAGAGCGTATTCTCACTGGCCACTGTACACTCCAGTAATCCAGGGAATTCACACACACACACACACACACACACACACACAATAAAAGAAGAGAAAAAGGAAGCCTGGATACACAACTGTCAGTTTCACCTCCTTGCCACTGGCCGTGTGTGCACGCACACACGCGCGAATGGTGTCATCAGTTTTTGGGGGGCAGCTCATTTAAAATAGTGTTTTTATCATTATGTAAATGACATCAGGAGAGCAGTCTCATCTGTCCTGATTGGCTGCTCCCACATCTCTGTGTGGGTGTATGTGTGTTTACGTGTGTACGTGAGTGTGGGTTCAAAATGAGCCAATCAACAATAATTGTTTCCTGTGTGTCTGTTTCTCATCTTGTCCATTGAGAGGTGATGTCAAAAAGTCACTGTTAATTTGATGCATCCTCCCTCCCTCTCTCTCTCTCTCTCGCTCTCTCTCTGTATGTGTGTGTGTGTGTGTTACCACTATAGTCAGACCCTTATTCTTGAATATAAAACACCACTGACAGTGACAGTCACTGCCACCTACATCTGGACAACTTGGAAACTTTCAGGGCTCAAATGATCATTGTCTCTTCAAATGTGCACATGTATGAAACCTATCATAAACTAAGTGACCCCTGTCAGTTTAAAGGGTCATTCTGGAATTTACTTTAATCCTGCCTTTATTAGTTCTGGTTTTACACATTAATACCAGTGCACTCATCATGAAGGGTACATAATACAGATGCCCAAAGTCTTCTGAGGCTCTGAAAGGAACTTTCCATTATCAGGAAAAAAACAGTTCAAGTGAAATTAAGCAGGTATCTTGGCTTGGGCTTAAATGCTAAATATATAATATTTCATAATTTTAAAAAACCTTTAATTTTAGAGAGTAAAAGACAAATGAAAATAATGCTAATTCCACTGATGAAGACATTAACATCTGGTTAAAAGTAGGTAAGAATAAACTGTGCTACTTCACTAACTTTTAGGCTATTGCAGACAAAAGAAATCCTGAAACCTTAAGTGGGTGAAATCATGACAGCCTTTAAGTTTGCATGTCGAGAGTCATCTTCATTACAAAGCTCCTGAATCATCTAGTAAGTGGGGGGGTTCTGACCCACTGGTCGGGAACCACTGTGCTAGTGATTTGCACTATGGGGAATGATTTTCCATGGTTGGCCTCTGCTGCTTCAATTCTGATTATTCTTCCCCTAATCTTTGTCTTTGCTTCCTCAAAAATTTCAGCCTCTCTATCAGCTCATTTCTGAAGGAATACACTGCTGTGCATAGGAATGCAACTGTGTAATTGTGCATAAGAGTGTGCACGGGTCAGCTTGGTTGACCATACTGACAGAAAGGCATAATGACACAAGAGAGCAGATGAACAAGTGCTATTACAACGGTCACACAGTCAACCCCTTGGTGTGACTTTCCCACTTCACTGACAAAGTCCAATTGGAAGAGATACCTGCAAAAGTTAACAGAGCACTACTTCTAATACCACCATCAGGAAAACCAATGAAATCCTACACTCAATGGCCACTTTATTAGGTACACCTAATTTACAGGGTGCTGGAAACAAGAGATTTTGGTCCATATTGACATGATAACATCATGCAGTTGCTGCAGATTTGTTGGCTGCACATTCATGATGCAAATCTCCTGTCCCACCACTTGCCAAAGGTGGGCTCTTGGATTGAGATCTGGTGAATGTGGAGGCCATCTGAGTATAGTGAACTCATTGTCGTGTTCAAGAAAGCAGTTTGAGATGATCTGAGCTTTGTGACATGACACGATATCCTGCTGAAAGCAGTCATCAAAGGATGAGTTCACTGTGGTCATAAAGGGACGAACATGGTCAGTAGCAATACTGAGCTAGGCTGTTGTATTTGAACGATGCTCAACTGGGCCCAAAATGTGCCAAGAGAATATAACACCAAACCGTTCCACCACCACCAGCCTGAACTGTTGATACAGGGCAGGATGGATCAATGGTTTCATGTATTTTAGGCCAACTTCTGACCTTATCATCTGAATGTTGAAGCAGGAATTGAGACTCAGAAGACCAGGCAATGTTTTTCCAGTCTTTTACTGTCCAGCCTGTCTGGCACCAAAAACCATGCCACCTTCAAAGTCCCTTAAATCACATTTCCTCCCCAGTCTGATGCTTGGTTTGAACTTCAGAAGGTTGTCTTGACCATGTCTACATGCCTAAATGCATTGAGTTGCTGCCATGTGACTGGCTGATTAAATATTTGTGCTAAGAAGCAGTTGAAAAAGTGTATCTAATAAAGTGGCCAATGAGTGTATATGCCACTGCAACAGTAATTCTGGAGTTACTTGGGTATAAGATCAAGAATGCAACAAGCAGAGGTACAGAAGGGTGCCATGGGGGACAGGTCCTGGATGGAAAAGCAGTTGTCAAGATGTCCATAAATGAGGGTCAAGAGACTCCCAAACAAAGTCCATATTCAGAAGTGGAGTGACCATCAGTCACCTCCTATACATGAATGACATCAAGTATGCCAGGAGTAAACAAGACTTTTAATCACTGATTCACCTCACCAGGATCCCCAGCAACGACACTGAGATATTATTCAGACTGGATAAGTATGGCTGCATGGTCAGGTGGAGTTACCAGATGCCAGGATAGCAGACATACAGGACAGCTTCAAGTGCCTAGGTATCCCACAGCCCAATGGGAGCCATGATGAGGACCTACCTACTGATTGTTACAGCTGAGAGGTTGGTTTATACAGACTAAACTGAAAATGAGTTGAGGATAAACCAGGTCACACTCACTACTTGTATTCTGACTGCTAATACCCAAATTTTTGTTAAATAACGGTCTTTGGACAAGTCTGAATAAGATATACACCCTTTAAATGAAATCAAATTTCTGTAAATCTGTTTCAGTTGAAATGTTTGAGAATTAGCCTACTAACACCATGACCACTTGCGGGTGCCTTTCTTCATATTTTGCTTGTGTTCATTAATATTTTTAGGCATTCACAATGAAAGCTTTTAGCAAGCAATATCTCTCTTTCCCTGCCAACACCTGGAAATGGAACACACTCACTCCAATGCATTAATTAACATGCAATGGAATTATTATCTCACCGCTCCAGCACAGACCAAACTGGCACTGGAAAAGAATTGCCCATTCCAAAACATTTATAAGCCACCACATCAAGGTTACACTAATAATGTTGTGCTGTGTTGCCATCCTGTGGAGTTCAGAGGAGGAAAATTGTTCATGCTGAATGAGTAGAAACTGCTCAAAAGTAATTCTTCCAAAAAACAGGTCCCTCATTTTGGTATAGCAAATTTGATGCCCGTCTAGTTTTCCGAAATTTTAAAGCTGCCTGTTCATGGCCACTTCATAATTACGTACCATTGTGGACAAAAGTCAGACCACACTGTAAAAGGAAGAGCATAACAGCAAGACTGCGTTTCACTTACAAAATGCTAACATCAACATGGCAACACACTCACAATAACAACATTATCATACCGATTTTATTTTGTTAAGGGATCACCAAGTGTATTATCATGTTCCATCCAATAATCTGAATGCAAAAATTTCAACTTGCTGGTGGAACAAGAGAAAAAGTCACCAAGGTCATTAGGAACCACAAATATCTATGTTATTTTTTCTGTTACGTAGATCTGGAGATAACTTTGATCTCTTGGGGGTGCTTCAAGAAAAATCAATGGATCACTAAAGCCAACAGGACTCATCCTGTGTGAACCATGAATATCTGTTCTATGTGAGCTACACCATCAGCCACATTCTGATTGTATGCCACATGCATTTACACCTTATATTAAAATGTGTCATTTTTTATCCAGAGGGAACATCCAGGCACAGATGGCACTTAAATGCCATGTGTTCAATGGAGTCTTACTTATCCAAATGCATCTTTTTAACATGAACTTGACCTCCCTCTTCCTCTCAGTCATACACACAAGGTTAAAATTAGAAAACTTTATATTAAGTGTTTTTAATTGCACTTAAGATTGTGTATTACCATATTACCAATGTTTTTATTGAGCCTGGCAGTTGAGAGTAGCTGGTGTTCTACTTACAACCTTTAAAAGTCAAGAGACATCAACATCATTCATTTTACTCCCCTCTTGTCCACCTCTAAAGTGTGTAATTGAGACAAATATTAAAGAAATTAGATTCATGTCTTTTCATAATGAACAAGTGCCATTAACACACCATGGGAATAATAATTAGAGAGTTGACCGGTGACACCCAAGTGTGTGTTTTGATTAAAAGATGACTTATAAGAGCTGAATTTTCCTTATTTAATTTTCACATGGAATTGGCCACTTTTCACTTTGATAGCAAAGTCAATTGCTGTCATTTCACCACATTCCTGCTGTTTTCTGTCACTTTGAAGACCAGAATTACAAACAATTTGACAGCATTTCCAAATAGCATTAAGAGCAGATATAGCATCTTCTGTACCCACATGAGCCCAGACTTTATTTTCTGTCACTATTTCCACTCACTTACCTGTTCTTCATTTGAAATCACCTGAGTTTCCTCTACCCAGTTCCCTCATCACCCTAGCTACTATTTATACTTGCCATTGCTACAAGCTCATTGTCAGTTCATCTACCTATGTAAGTATTCCTGAGTGCTTCCTGTGGCCTGCATTTAGATTTCCTGTATTTAGTTTCCTGCTTGCCTGCCAGCCTGAACCCATCTGCATGTGAGCCAGTTTTTGTTGTATTAAATGTACTCTACTGCATCAGTTTGCCTGTGCTGCTTCTGTGACTGCCATGACATATTCTCTTGTACTGATAGTGCCATGCCAGTGTGGTATCTCTATGTATGTTCCAAAAAACAGTTCATATCTCCTTGCTGATATTGTGGAGATTTTTCTTGCATCTTGAGCGAAGACATTAGGTTATCTGCCTATTTTTAGGAATGGCAGTGTTCTTTAGCGAGTCAGTTGGTCAATTAGTCCACCACTTTGGTTCAGACATTATTGGCTTTTTTGAATTTTGGTGATCACCTGGCATTTTATCTAGTGGTCAGAATTTCAATTTGTCAAGCATTTTGGTTTATCCATGTAATAGTTTGGTTTTCCTTAAATGAGCATTACAGTGTCACATTATCACCAAGGTGGCTATGGATTCCTTGCCATATTTTGCTTTGCTAATGGTGATCTGTCAATTTGCGTAATACTTGCACCAAAAGCCAAACATCTTGACATATTCTGGGCATGGAATTTGATGGGGATATTTATGGTCACCACAGGATGATTCTAAATTCTGTTGGTGACACACAAGGCCAAAAACACAATCTAATGCTCATATTCCCAAGAAAGTTGAATTATATACATGCTTCCAGCTCAACAAAACCTTCTTTATAGTGGACACTTTTGCTGTGTCCCAGTTCCTTGGCTGCCTTCTTTGAACTCTGCATTTCAAGAGGGAATATGTCAGAATGGTTTGACAGGGCTGTATCATTACAAAGGCTCCACCATACGTGGCCTTCGTCTTTCTGAATTTGGAGGACACAACTGGTGTATGCTCCATTGTATGCTGCTGTAATGCACTCAGGGAGTCCTCACCAACTCAGAAAGCCAGAGAGTATCATCTCACTGGTCACTGGCCAATAATTACATGAACTGGCCCAAAAAAAGAACCAACTCAGGAGAGAATTAATGGAAGCCATGCATCAACTCTATTGTTTATTCATGTTAGCAGTTGGGACAGGTTATTTACATTGTTACACACACACCGTGAAAGAAAAACTCAGACTTTTTCTTCACAGTTGTCCCCTTTGCATTCTCATCAACACACTTTCTCTTCCTTTGTGACTTCCCCTAGCTTTAGATGAGAGAATATAGTCAAAACCCATTAATCTGAAACAAACTGAGTTTCCTGCTAGTTTCTGCAAACACATTAATGATGTTTTGAGGTAAAGGCCAATATATCTACCATATATCTACCCTTGGGTCACTTTGAGTTGTGTGTGGCTTAGACTTCCATTACTGTTTTCAACTGTTATCAAAGTCAGATCTTGCCCAAATAATGCTTTGTCTAAGGCTTAATTGCATTTTACATCTGTGTGGTTCAGGGCCACCCTTCAACTGCACTTATTATCCTGGCACCTTAGTGGCCTATTGTGTCTGTGAATCACACACTTCTCTTTGAATCAGCATCAAAGAACACATTCTCCTCTAAAAATCAAGCCGTTTCAAAGAGATCTGCCTCTCCATGTGCCATATGGAATGGTACTGGGCTTTTGTGGAGATGTTGGCAGGAAATATTGTCAAAGAAAGCAGGGCTTGTATTAACAATGGCTTACCATTTGAGCCACATCAAAACCATATCTGTGTTTTCAATCATCTGCGTGTTGCCAAGCTGGCACTTCAGGACAGCATTGTATGTCCATATATCAGAAAAAGTCTGCTTTTTGTGACCTACATCAAAGCAGTCCCCTTCTTGTTCTCCAAAAACCGAGGAGTTTTAATGACAACTTTCTTGGCTGTGTGGCGCAGTGCCACGTTGAGGCTCTCTGTAATTACTAATAGCAGATACAGAGTTCCAGGGGCATGATTCTCTGCCAATCTCAGAGGCACCTCTCTGGGCACTGTGCGCAATATCACACAGACTTCTCATTTCAGTTTCACATCAAAGTCACCAATCCCTGCCTCTTTCACTGTGGTTAGTTTTGAATTAGCTATGGCTTGAATGAACACATTTATCAACACCAGTTTAACCACTGAGTAGACATTTGAACCAGATCAAAAAAGCTCAGTGTTTGGCATTGCCCATCAAAAGTGAACTGGTGCCTTGGTAGCCATTATGTGAGCTGTATCACACGGTTATACTCCTCCGACTGAAATCAAAGCTACTTGTCTTTACTTCAACATGCACCCAATATGAACAAGAAGCACTTCCAGGGTTGTTTTGTGTGTGTGTGCTTGTCTGCTTATACAGTGTGGCTAGTTCTGACATTGGCACAACATTTTGGAGACATTCTTATGAAACCTGCAATCTGTAGAAGATAGAGCTTTTCAAAAATTAACCAAAGCGTATACATAGATGATTTTCTGACTTATCATTCTATTTAACTGTTAAACTGGTGTTGAATGTTGAAATGGGTAACTGAGGTTACTTTGCATTTAATAATCACTGGAAAACCCGTGGATTCTGGCAAGAATGGCAGTGGAAGAGGACAAAGGAATGGGAAGAGCGAATATAAATGACATGGCTACGTTTTTCTTCCTCTCCCTCACTTTCTGTCTTCCTTTGGGTTATAATCTCTCTTTCACTCTCATCCAGCACTCCAAAACAGTTTTCCTATTTTCTCGTGCCATGTTTTAACACAGTCATACCCTTGAAGCAAATAATATTCTAATAGATGCTCGATACTTGGATAACAATTGCTGATTGTCGGAAGCTAATCAGAGGAAAACGAGCCAACAAAAACTTTTTTAATCTGTGTGTGTGTGTGTGTGTGCCTGTGTGTGTTATCTCTTTGGGACCTTTTCCAGTTTAAACACTGACCTTATCAGGATCAGCAGTCCTAATGAGTTAAAACATTATTTTTGAGGTCCTGGGTAAGGTTAAGATTAGGTTTAAGCTCAAAATGTCTCAATCTAATGGAAAGTGGTACTAAAAAATGCTAAAAAATAATTGTTAATAAGAAAATATACAATGCACCATTATATAATTATGAATAATAAAAAAGTGGATGTGCTCCTTAATGTTGACATGAAGTACCGTTACACTGGAGTTTTATAATGTGAGTCCCCCACTGATTTAATTTTACTCCAAAGTTTAAAGATGAAAAAAACATGCCCCAAAAAATGTGTGTGCATGTTTGTGTTATTGTATGTGTGGTACATTATCCTGAACCAATGAAGATGCTGTTACTCTGTTTGGAAAAGAAGAGTTAGAAGAGTTTACACGACACGAGTCAGTGCAGTTGGTGCTTGATAGAGTTGTTTGATGGAGTGTGCTTCACCTTATTAAAACCCCTTCAAATCATACTTTCCTCTCTGCTAGAGACTACTTAGCCTGGAGAGAATCTCAGAAGCACGGTGGTGTTTTCTGAAGAGGGTTTTTCCGATTACACAGGAGAATTTAAAGATAGAGGGTGTTGAAGGGAAAAAAAAAAACTAGGTCATCGTTTTACTACAATCTCTCTTTTCCCCTCATTGTTGCTGAAACTGACTTTACACCCCTGCTGTAGCGTAGAAATGGGTGATTCCTATTGGCCGACAGCTGAAGTGACCTGCAGCGTGAGGATGTTGGTATTAAGATAAGTCAGGAAAAGCAGGATGATTGGAGGAAAGAGGATAGGTGTGGTTGCATAGAGGTAAGGCAGAGGTGACTTTCCTCCCACTGAGTTACTATAGCACCCTGGGGAGACATGGGGTTTAGGAGGCGGAGTGTGTGTGTTGTGTAACTGTGGAAGTAGGAATAGAATTGGGGGAATCTTGGTGTGCTGACAGGAGAGACAAAGAGATTGGATGAGAGAAAAAAAGAGAGGAGAATGATTGGAAAGGAAAGAAAAAATGGGGTGAGTGGGTAATCCTGTCTTTGCTAACAGTTGGAGCTATGTGTGTGTGTGCATGAAGTGTGTGGAGAATGTATGATTCCTTCTGCAGGCCCGATGGCAGCACTCCAGCATTCATATTTGCCAAAAACATACTTTAAAGCCTTGCACTTTTGTCTCCAAAACCAGCTCAACTGGAGTCCATGACTCAACAGTGTGATCCACACAAAAGGACCAATTTTAAGCACACGACCTTAAAGTGTTGAATAGATCCCAAGTACACACACTGCAATGAAACGTGTGATCCTAACATTGGACATTGTTTGAATTATCCATCTAACGACCAAGAGCGACAGTTGTCTCTGGGTGATGTTATTTTAGAGCTTTCAAATCAGCTAAGCAATCCAGAAACTGTGTTTTATTGTACAGATCTGAACCCACATCCAGTGCCAGTGTTCCAGTCTCAGTGCAGCAGTGTATTACTCTGTCATGTATGGTAGAATATTGCAGAGTCCAGGTGGTGGATGAGTCATTGGTGTATCAAACATTTGTGTAAGGATATCAGAGTTAGAACCAATCACTATTTTCACAACTGTTGTTTGCTATTTTAAAACCATACCCACAACCCTGACCAAACCATATATGTTTCAGCTGCCAAGATTTAGGAGTCAGTATGCCTGACATAATGAGGTGATGTGATGAGGTGCTCGCCGAATAGGCAAAGTGTCAGAAACCCACGCACCACCACGCAAACATCCCTGATGTTTATTGTAACTTCAGGTCATGACCATTCTGGACGGCTATGAACACTTGCCTTCAGCTGTATTTGGACAACATACCATACATAACAAACGTTGTTGCCATGACCTGTTCCCTAACCTTTGGTATTTGTTGATTTGCCAACAAACCTATTAGCAAAATTCTTCTAGTATGTCCTACTTTATTCTGGAGGGACTGTCTCACTACAAAGTGTGATCTTCTTCATAGTTATGTTAGCTATGTTTTTGTTGGAGTGCTCAGCAGCCTGAGTGATTTTTGATAGTGATGTTAAATCATGTTGATCCTATACAGTTTTTTGTTGTTTTGTTTGAGGGGATTATTCCATCAAATCACCAATGCCATCAAAATGTCTTTCTTTAAGTGACCCACGAGACCAGTGGGTGGTGAGCCAACACTGGGCTTAATCGCCTTTTCTGGCATCACAATGGTGACTTTTCAACAAAGCAGATAACCATGTTAGCAAACTGCATACTAACCTACTTTGATACAGGATATGTTCCAGATTTTTCTGCTTCACAATTCCATCTTTAAATTCATAATTAATGAAAACTAAGGTGATAAAGAAACAAAATATAGGACTGTTATTGAATAGCGATACAACAACAGTGGCTGTTTACAAAATAAGTGTTTCAGAGACCAGAAGGAACACTTTGTTATGATTTATTGTGTCAGAATATAATAAATGTCTGTGCTAACATTCAGTTTGCCTCTTTTTACAAACTGCTTCTTTTTTAAATAGCACAAAGCTTACTGCAGTTTGACAATGGTTGTTAATAATGGATGAAATTTCCGTTGGATGTTAAGTGTGATTCTTATGATTCATAGAACTATTTGTGCAATAGATTGCTCCTGTATTCTATCACTGCAGACTCATTCTGCTTAAGTAAATATCTTTTACAGCCTCAGTGAGGTGACCAGTGAACTATGCACTTGGTAGACTCATTGATAAGCATCTATTTATACATTCTTGCAGTATTAACACAAATTGGGAAATTATTCAACCCTGCCGACCATGCTTATTTTATCTAACAATATGAATACACGGATACTTCTGTAATGATGTCATCATCAATGATGTTAATTTGCAGTCCTCTGCCTGCTTTAAATATGTAAAAATATAGTTTCTCTTGGAAAAAAAGAAACTGTATTGATAATAATTCTACAATCATTTTACTAAGTATGAAATTCAGACAAACCAGCAATTAAGATAGATTAGCAACCATTTGTTAAAGATACAGTGGAAAGTCAGGTCACTTGAAGTGTCTCTAATTTCTAATTGAGTGCACACAACTACAGGAATTACAGTAAAGAAAATGAACCAGAATGTCAGTGTGTAAACTGTAAGAGATATTTACAACAATTTTTGATAATAACTTTTCTGTTTGTCATTTTCTCTCATATACCTTTGGCCTAACTGAGTTTTCTTTTTCATAACCTGTCTAGTCATCAGATGGTGCATGTTTCTTGCCAGGTCTGGCTTCTTTGGTAATGACACTGTAATCCCAGATCTTAAAATTAACTTTATGAAAGGTACAGTGTTATTATTACTGATAAAACAAAATAAAAATGTAATGAAGCATAGTTTCCCATAAAGTGGTTTTAATGTTGGGAAAAACAATATTTGATATTTAACAGGGTGATATGTTATATGCCAGTAAATTGTTTGTTTTTTCCTCAGAAAAGAACATTTAAACTCAAGAAAAATATTCCACTATTCATTTTTTTATTAAAAACTATCTGCTGCATGCTAAAAGACTCTCTCAAAGGTTACTCACAATTCATCTGCGTGCATTACTCTGTATGTTTACCAATTCACAGTATCAATTTTCCAGTTAATTAGTACTAACTGAAATAGGCCTCTCCAGGAAATTTACATGAAATTTGGAAATTACAGTGCAATATATTATCCTTCTTAAAAAGCTATGATGTTTTCACTGAGTGAAATATTTAACCCAAGATTCCAGGACTTTATGGGTGCACTTCATAAGGTATACAAAAAAAAAGCCAATAATGGATTTAGACAATGTTTTGGCTACACACCATTATTCTGTGCATGGGGAAAAAGTACTACATGTTTAACTCTAAAACTGCAAACAAAGTGTGCATAATATCATATTGTGACACACATCCACCACCTTCCTCTGCTCAGAAGCTTGTGATGATGGAGATCGAATTGTCTATTGATGATTGAAGACACAAGCCTTTTTAGTCAGCACAAACTGACTCTGGTCCTAGTATAAAAGCAGCCATTGTGCTCCTTTCCATCTGCCAATCCTGACAAGCGCCCTGTATCTCCATTCTCCAGATATCTGCTGCACATGCTTGTTTCCAGCAGTGTGTGCGTACATGCATCGTCCATGAAAACTTGAAAACTTCTTTTCTCTGCCACTATCTTTACATGTGGGTCTATTTCTGCCAGGCTTGTATCTCTAGCTTAAGGCTGGCATTCTGCCTAATGGATGCATGTAATGCATTCCATTTGACAAATATTCATCTTCTTTTCGCCCACCAGACTAGTTCTTCTTGAGAGTCATTAGAGGACACACAAGCCTGAGGAGAACCAAGCTATTGCAGACAAACTTATTTATGATCACTACATAGTAAAAATGCAGCTGTGCTTTGGATCATCTATACTGACAAAAATGGTGAAAATGAGCAGGAGAGACAACTTTCCTCATCCTGCCACCTTCACAAGAAGTGATCAAATCATCTATCTGTAATCACTGGTGATGACAGATGACAATATGAAACAACAACAATAACAAACGGTGCCCAACATTATTATAGATGTAAAGTTTATTTACTAAGAGTCTAAACCAGGGGATGAAGTCGTGGCAATAGGCTGCCTTTCACTTCTGAGCACCCTCTGCACATTATGACACAGACTCCAGATTCACACCTCTCTGTACCACACACACACACACACACACACACACACATCCTTGTACACTTATTATTTTATGAGTCCGATGATTTCCTAGCTCCTTTTACTAACCTTAACCATGACAACTGAATGCCTAACCATAGCCCTAAACCAAGTCTGCTTAAAAATACCTCTCTACACACACACGTCCACAGGTTGGCAGACTCAAAACATTAGTGCTCCCCAGTATGAATCATTTCCCACAATTTAGCATTTTGTTTTTTTTTTCCACATTCCTCAACAAATCACAGCCAATGGGTCAGTAGAATAAGTGCCTATCTTTAATGCTGTTGTGTAGATAAAATCTAAATAGAGGATCTCCTTAACAACCCTGACAAAAGCAAAACTGTAGGCTGTAGCCAAGTTGCGGCATTAACCTCGATAACCAGTGTGACAAATGCACTCAGCCATAAGTCTGTGACAGTGGCGCCTGCGCCGCTGTCTCACTCACCCAGCGTGCAGTGTGTCACTGCAGCAGAGTGTGCTGGTGGGTGTATGTCTCGACAGACATGCCACTACCATGCTAATCTATTGGCCCCGTAGCCTGCACACACTTGCACACACACACACTTGCAAAACACACACACATATGCTTTACACATGCATTCTAAAGCTGTTTGTGGAATGTAGGCTCACTAAGCCTCTGTACAGGCTGACAAACACAACGCAGGAAGGCTCATTTTTGCAGTCTTACACACAGACTGACAAGCACTCCGTGGCTTCATTTTACTCAAAAACTTTTCTCTGTAATTTTCCGTGCTAATGATGACACCACGCTGATGATGACATACAGTTTCAACACCAGAATTCATTTTCAAGTTAGCTTTGACTTTTTTTCCAAAAATGAACTACAACAAATCTATTGAAAAGAAATTAGGCACACATTTAGCGGACAGAGGTTAAAAAGCCATGTCGATTCAGCCTTAGGGACTACATATTTTACCATAGGCAGCATAATACAAAAGGAAGCAAAGGCATGTTGAGGAATTACATTGTTTCTTTTGGTAAATACTCCTAATTGTGCTGTCCTGATTCACCAATAAATCTCAATAAAAATTTGGACGAAAAACACAACATGCAGCCAGTTAAAAGAAAAAGCCAAAAATAATAATAATAATCTACATGAAGCTTTTACTGTAAACATGTCAATTATGACAGGAACAAGACAAACCAGTTTATTTAGCCTCAGATTAAAAAAAAAAAAAAGTTTTCTTACTTTTCCAATGCTGCATTCCCGTGCCTGCCAGAGAAACCACGAAATACTTCTTTAAATACTACACAATAATGAAGTCCTTTATAGCTCCAAGCTTTTCTGTTTATGAGTCTAAAATGACTCCTGCATGTCAGGGGTTTACAACTATGGGTGTGTTTTGTTTATCCTGTTTAATACCATAACTATTCTCTGACTGTCCTGAACACAGAACCTTTCTTTTGCAGCTTAGTACTGTTTATGCATTTAATGACAATTGTATCAGGAAAGACAGAGTCACACTTGTAAAGAATGTATATTTCTTGTTAAGTGTTTGTAACTTTGTAGCAACTCATGATCTTTCTAATCTTACATTTGCTTATGCAAAGGCAATGATTGACAATCCTGTGGTTCATCAGTTTGGTTTTATTGTCAGCCATGTTTCCTTCAGCACAAAACACTAAGAAGAAAACCGGGTATATCAATTTTGACTTTTGGCGGCTGTTTCGTGCAAAGCTGAGCTAGTGCCATCTCAAAATACCACCTCTCTTTTAAGATTTTCACGAAAGCCAGGCTAGAAACTTTAACACCATCTGCTGTGTGAAAACATGTGTATCTGTCAGGAATAATTTTATAACAAGAGCATATTCAGGGAACATGATTAATTAAAAAACTGGTCTTAATTAACAGCCTCAATCAATAGAGCTCATCACCAACTCTGCTGGAGGCTTATCACAGAGTGATCTTAGTCCACCACTTTTACCGCACACACACACACACACCACTTACGCTTCATAGCTTCAAATGCAAGTTCATATTTGCAGACACACATAGATCATAAACCTTTACAAGCAAGCAAAGCAAACACACACACAAGCACACACACACAGCAGGATGTGAGAAATAAGGACTTATTTGGTGGTTCAAAAGTATCTTGCCCAGGGATGTACAAATGCCACACACACACACACACAAGCACAGTGGAGTGTCTCCAAAAAAAAAAAAAAATCGACAAATTTTAAAACATGAAAATTAAAATGAAATAATCTTATAATCAAAAGTGAAATGAAGTGAATTTAATTAAGTAAAATTAAATGCAGTATTCTATAATAATTTAGTGCAGCAGCAGTAGGTCACACTGCAGAACTGCTCCCCAGAGCTAAACAGAAGAGACTCTGAAAAAGATTGGGCGCAACTCCATGTTTGATTACCAAAAAAAAAAAAAAAAGTAAAGGACAAATCTGAAGAGCAGCTTTAAGTCATTCAACAGAACCAGGACATGGGCAGAGATGACAAATACCCAGACCACAACAATTTTGCAACTACAACTGCATTTCACACTACAGCTCATGAGGTAAACCTTGAAATATCTTGGGTTACGTCCAGGGTTTGCTCAACCCATGGCACTCCTGCTCCGCCTGGGTAAATTAGCAGCACCGATCTGGGCAACCATCCAGTAGACTAATTCATAATTGATCTGTACATGAACATCTGCGGAAATGCGTTTTTACCTCAAAATGAATATATCATCTTGTTTGTCATTGAAAAGCTCTCCAGTGCATACGTGTTAAGTTTATGGCAGACAAGGAAAAAAAATTTCAGTGTAACTCCTTAATTTATGAGTGAACATAATCATTAATTCTGAAATGACTGAAAAAAATCCAGAATTTATTAGCAACCCACTTTACAAAGGTCTAGAAAAACATTGCCTGGGAGACCTGACTCAGGGCAAGCCATTCCACAGTTTCATTAAAATTTAATTAGTACACGTTAACATCAATTTTGTAGTGTCAGATCACATTTTTCAATGAGTTTTAAAGTACATACACGTCCCCTCATTCAGAGGTAATGACATCACTGGGTGGGATAGCAGACACCAATTCTAATCCAAATTCAACACAACTTGAAATTAAATTAAATTCATCTATATAATTTTTTTCTGATACAATTGTGTGATTTATATTTGATTTTACAACAGTAGTAGGAAAAAGTAGTTGGATAAGCATCCTCTCTCTCTCTTTCTCTCTCTCTCTCACTCACACACCCAGCAAGCGGCTATGTTTGCTCCAGTTACAACTCAATTTAATTGGCGATCACTATATGGCTGATAACCAATCATGTTATGGCTGGTTGTATAAGCATGGCGGAGCTCATACATGGTGAGCGGTGAGAAGGGGGTAGAGGCAAGCATGAGTGTATGTCACGTGCTCATCTGGGGAATTTACAGCCAGATGTCAAGCACAAATTCGTACAACTCAAACAGCTGCTGGGTGCCACTTCAAACATTCTCTTTCTGTATGAGTGTGTGTGCGTGTTGTGTGTGTGTATGCGTGTATAGCACACCTGTGATGCTTTCATCTGCACACCTCTACGGTGAAAGCAGCTGTGGGGGCTTGGACTACTGAGCCTCTCTCTCTCTCTCTCTCACACACACACACGAGACTGGGGCTGCATGTTGGGCAGCCTGCCTTCTCCTGGTGCACTGCAGGTGTTAGCAGAGCAGAATGCTCAGGCCGACGAAAACCACACTTGCCCATTACAATATTTAAGTTTAAAGTGTTATCCACCGCTTGCTCAAAACTTTGTTTGAACACTTGGAAATGTCCTTAAGCTGTGTAATCTTTCCTTAAAGTCTGCATTGATTTTTTTCAAAGTTACATTATTTTTGGATAACAGGGTAACCTTTCAAATTGTTCTGCATTTAAAAGTCTAATCCATCAGATTTGAGTTGGCATGGTTGTTTAAGCACCTGTGACTACTGGCAGTGAGTGTGTTTACCACTGAGTCTCAAGATATCCAATTGAAATGACATGTGTATCAAACATGCTTTGAGTACACTGTCAACCACTTAAAATTTTTGGAAACTGTCATACTGAACTTTCAACCAGTGTCCAAACTTCAGTATTTAAGACCATGTTTAGTATCTGGATACCTTGAAATGAAGTCAATTGAAAAGAATATTTTTAAAAGGATGTAGCACTTGCATTTGTGTTTATTTGCTTTTCTCATCATTCATTGCTCTGTCAAAACAAAGTCATGTGTCTCTGTCTCTGAGAAAGCAATCACGAAAGCCATAGCACAATGTTTTTGTCTCTGAGACAGCGGAACTGCCCCAAAGCTTGAACCCTCAGCTAGGAAGAAGAACCTCTAGCACATATGTTTCTTCTACTGAAAAGAACCCAAACTCAGAGAGGAGGCATACATCTGGTTACGTGTTAACTGAAGCAACGCCACTTCCCATTGCCATCAGTATCCTGGATGTTGGCGTACAAACACAGGTTCAAAGTGTATACCAGTGGCTGCAAACAATGACACTGCCACTTTGTGGATAAACTGCATAAGTAATTAAGGGCTCAAAACAACATTTCCATTCAAGTCTAAAAATATCTATCTAAAACATCTTTTTTATAAGTTAGAAGATTTTGTTTTTGTTCCTGTTTTCACATATCAGTATAAACACAAACAAAAAATCTAAAACAAAAAAAAAACACTGAAGTATGCTGTTGAAATACAGCCAAACAAACAAACCATGGGCTGTCTGGTTAATCCCAACACATGTTGTTGGTCAAAATATTTTCTCGGCATTAACTGGAAATTCATCCACTCTCTCCGCATCTTCCTCTTCAAAGGAGGATATTTGCTGTGATGTGTGTGAAATGCAGATGTAAAAAAAAAAAAAAATTAGTGATTAGTAAAAGTCATCTTTGGATTTCCGTGTAATGAAAAGTAATACAAAAACATGGCAGTTTTAAACAGCAAGGAAGGCTCTCCCTGAAGAAGGATTACGGACTGACTCATACACAGGTAACAAATGAAACCACGTCTTTGCAAAGAAAACAGTAGAAATTCATCACATGGCTAGCACTGTGTCTACTGAGCACATTAGGCAAGGCAAGGTAGCAGTTCTTTCTACAGCACCTTTCAACAGCATGATTTATTCAACACGTATAAACCGCAATTCATCAACAACATTCATCATTCTTGTATCAGCTAAAAACATGGTGTATGCCAACTGGCTCATATAGAGGAACTGTAATGACAATAATAGAATAAATCAAACTAGAGACACAAGTAGTGAAAACAGATAAAAATGGAGGCGTTTGAGAGGAAGGAGTAAGCAAACCATTTAAGCGTTTGACAGCTAATTAAGTCGAAACTATAGAAACCCAGGAGAAGAAAAGAAAATTATGGGAAAATAATTAAATTAAAATTGATAAGTTGAAGGAAAGAAAAGGCAGACAGATGGAAAGGAAAAGAAAAAGGAGAGAAACAACAGAGAGAGGAGAAAGATTTGGTTTATATTGATCACAGTGGCAGATCCTCACTGGTCTTGCCATCTTATATGAATTCAGACTCTTCATTTCTCAACTTCCTGACTCTCCTTATGGGTGACATTCGGGTGTCTCTATTTGGTGCCAAATTACAGATTGTTCGTTGGCGTGGTGCTGAGACTCAGGCTGTGAGTCTCAGCCCCACAGCTCCCAATTTACCATCAAACACTCCACATCACAATCCAACCACTTGAGGAAAGTTACACTTGCTCTTAACCAACTCCCTCACTGGTGCGTTACTGCTGGAGGGGTGGGTGAAAAGAACAACCTTTTGTTTGGTGAGGCAAGCATGAATGAAAATGAACAATGGTACTACTCAAGTCGGGCTGTTATGAGAGAAGATTTTTTTTTTTATTATTCCAAGCGCTCGAACCCAGAATTTTGAAAGGATTTTCTTAAACTTGCAAGGGGTGGACAAAATTAACACCTGATGGAAAAAAGGACTTTGGAAGGAACTCAGTCACAAGCAGCTGCTACAATGGCGGGAATTATTTTGGGATGAATGATAATTAGCAGCCTTTGTCAGCAGTAAAATCTGATTGGCAGTTTTGATACAAGCAGTTTCAAAGCCATGTGAAGTGACTAAGTACTCTACAGAGGCCAAATAGTCTGTGCTGAAATTCATACATTGGTCATTTTGATTTAAAACTTGAAGGAGAACATTTGGAAAATGAAAGACAGCACAAAGTTAACGTAAGTGGGTAAAAATTCCATAAATGTAGAATGATTATATCATCATTGAGAAATACATCTCAAGCATATTAGCATGCTGTAGTTAGCATTTAACTCAAAGCATCAGACCAATGTATCAACAGCAGTGGTAACCCTTAATTAAACTGAACATGGGTTTTCTACATATTTTGATGAACACTGGACTTCAATCACATATTCTTCAATACCTCCGTCGTATTGGCTTGAGGTATCATGTTAAATATAGACACACCTACATACAATTTCAGTTTCATTAAAAAAATCATTGGTTTTTCTTCCCTCAATGTGAAAAATGATTCAGTTGACGTGCAGTTGAAGTTTGATGCCATTAATCCTCCTTGCCATCTTTCCATTTTCTATGACGGGCTGAAAAGCCATACAACAAAGGTGTGCGTGGGGCCTCATTTTATACGTACACTTAAAAGCGGCGTCATAAGGTAATGCATCAAGCCAGCCCGAGAGCTCCCAAGCCGCCAACGCAATACTTTCAGCGTGCCAGGTCAAATCAGTTGAGTGTGTTTGGGAGGAGAGGAGACAGAGGAGGTCTCAGATATCATCTCACGATACCCGCGCGCATTGCTGCAATAATTGACAATCGACATCTGACCAGTACTACTCAGAGGGCGGGGCACTACTTCAGGAGAAGAGATGTCATCTAAGAGACAAATCTAAATCCCAGCGTAACAGAAAAAAGAATGAAAACAAGGCGATGCTCAAGCTTCACTCGAAGGTGTGTTGTCTAAATGAAAATGTTAAAAATATGGCCATGTTATGCCACTTCAGTTGCAATTCATGACGCTGACATCATAACAAACTTTAAGCATATGGCCCCAATATGACCAGGAGCAGTCCTTACGACCTTCCCCCCTCCAACACAAAAAGGAACCCCAAGCAGAGACTTGTACATGAGACAAACGCATTTCTTTGGCTATAGCTTAAGGGTGACTGTGCAATGTATGTCATTTGAACACTCAATGAAAGAAAACGCAATATCTTGTTTGACATACTAAAACATATGCTCAGTTATGCTCTTGTTCTGACTGGTTACTCCACAGAAGTGTCAGAAATATATGCATTAGATGGTGGTTCTGATTGGAACAATTTCATTCCCATTCTTAGTTTGATACATGCTGCACCAGGGATCGACAAAACAAATTGCAACGTGTTCGACACAGACTGAAAACAGCAGTGATTAACACCTGTAGAACTCAGGCCCTGTTCATGCTACAATAGTGAACATTACCTCTACTGTGCATATACACCATAGTTTAATAATTTCTGGTGAAGAGAAGAAGAAAGAATAAAATTATTTGTGTGCAGTAGGCATTCAATGTATTACATCCACATCCAAAAGAAATGAAGAAAATAATCAAGCGTTGCATGCCAAATTAAAACTGCCATATAGGATGCTTGACTATACTATACTTGATACTTGGCTGACACTACAGCCATACTAGTGCATGTGCCAAAACCAGCAGTGCTTTGAGCAAACTGCATGTTCAAAATGGCAATGCTAACATGGTGATAATTACTTAGCTATATTAGTGAGCACAGGCTGGAGATGAAAGTCATGCATGTCTGTACCTAATTTCATAATCATCTCAAAACATATGTTCACCCATCAAGAAAAACTAACCAGTGTTCCTTTGTCTCCTGCTCCAGATTTACTGGTTGCCAGTTACCTTGTGCTAATTTAACACACACGTTCAAGTATACATCTATTTTAAGCTATTACAGAGCTCCCGTTCATAACAGGGCCTCATGTTTCGGTTCTGTTGTACTAGTGATGCATATTACCAAATATATTTTAAGCGGTTTTAAAAACAAACAGACCAACTGTGGCTGCTGAAGTTCCTGGGGTTTAGGTCCCAATGCAGCTGAGCATTTTGGACCAAGAGTCATCATTATTCATCATCTAGGAACTATAACGAATGCCCATGTAAATGACATGGCAATTCATCCTGTTAACTGTCACAATGTTTCAATCTGGACCCAAAGTAGTGGCCCGACCAACTGATTGACTGATTTTGCCATCCCTGCTTTTAAAACAAAAAATCGAAAACACTGGTATAACAGCTCTACTGACTGACTGCTAAGACTGCAATGCATAACACAGGCTACCAATTTTTACACCTGTAAAGTTGGGTAACAACTTCTATATCAGTTTATATTTATTTATGTTATAAGTGAAGAAGTTACATTGTGGTTGTGGCTGTTTTTAATTGATGTTTCGAGCTGCTATTGTAACATAATTTGGGTAACATCTAATGGTGCTAACATTGGTGAATGGATCAACATTCCTGATCATTAACATACCATGTTGTGTACCATACCAACCTATGGAGAGATTATGAACAGTTAATTATTTCTACTTTTTGGACCAACTTGAACTAACACTCACTATTAAATAATAAAAATGGGGTTTTATTTTATTTTATTTTAAACAGGTTTATTCAGTGCTGGGTCTAAATAAATAAACAACCTTAAAAGAGGAGCATAAAGAGAAGAGGAGAGAGAACTACCGTCACGAAGGACATGGGAGGGTGTGCGGTCGATACCAGCATGATATCTACTTCTGTGAAGAAATTGGTTCAAGGATGCAACAACGCGGTAATAAATGATGCCACACACACACTCACATGTACACATAAAAACCACAGTATTGCTTGGCATAGAGGTTTAACAGGGGAACTCTTCCTTGGCAACACACACACAACAACTTCTGATATGGAGACTTTTATCTGGGTCAAGTATTTAACACAATGACCAAATCCTTGCATGCCTCATACCTAGTCTAATATTAAAACTATTGGCAACTGGTTGTATTCGGGAAAGCAGTCAGATAAAGGAAAAAAGGAAAAACCTAAAAGTGAGGATTGCTCCCGATGCTAATAGTTTCTCTTCTCTGTGTTTCCTTCCTGGCACTTCATGTTGTGTGGTTCACTTGCTGCATAGCTCTGCAACGCTTTGAAACACACACACACACACACACACACACACACACACACCAGAACGACTCCTTGAGGGTCACACACTGGGGTTTGTCCCAGTGTACCAGGTCAAGGTGTTGAAGGAGACATACTGAACTAGCAGGTTATGGTGACTTCTGGGAACACACTGAGCCAGTATGCTGGCTAACTGCTAGCCTACTTCACAGGCTGGCATGCCTTTTATCAAAAAAAACACTTTAATCCGAGGCACTTTACAGCACAGGCTGCAGCATTAACATGACTACAAACATCTCATACCAAGGACTCAAAATAGACAGACATTTAGCCAAGATACTTAGAAATACACACAAACAGGCATTGTGATGTGTTAATGGTTCTTAAGATTAGCATTTGTTCTTGTTAGCTGCCCTCCATCTTCATAAACATTGCAGATTGTTTAACTATGAGATCCTAGTGACCCATCACCTCTAGAATCACAGATCACACAATCACACAAGACATAAGAGGTGGTTATAACATATGTATTCTTTGAGCAAGGAGGAGACATTCATGCCCAGTAATAAAAAACTGAAATAATGATATGATGATGACAAGTTTTTTTGTTTCTATTTTTGTTCCTAGTTGGTCTGTCAATTCAACATTCAAAAACCTGCAGGGCAGTAAAAGTATGTTAAAAATCTAGGTTTTAATGAGGACAAAAGACAAACTTATGCCTCTAGATTTTCATCGTATTTGAATTTTACCAATACACGCCTTAACTGTGCCTAGAAATTGCAGTGCTGTGGTTGAGCCATCCCTATAAATTGAGGTAATCCTCTGGCCTCATCTAATCATAGTCTTTCATCTGCATACGGATTTCTTACAAGCATTTAACATTATTGACAGTTTTACCTCATGTGAAACCCAACTATTAAAGACCACTTTCTTCTTAAAAGCCACCTGTTATATTTCATATTGATTTCATATTTCCCATGTAACAGTTAAAAAGTCTTTCTCCAGTTCTCCTCTCCTGTGCTTGATAGCCCTGGTCCTCTCGTCATGAACACTGCTTTCTCATTACAAGATCTTTGATTTTTAAAATTCATTTTAATTTACACTGAAGATGTTAACCTGCAAATTTGTGGGGGAGAAGTGCTATATACACTATGTGACATATCAGCATTTCTCCTCCTCATATCCTCAGAAGAAGCAACTGAAGACTGCAGCTTCTTACAGAAAAAAAACATAAAGCTTGTCAAGCAGCGCGGTTCATCTATAACAAAAGAAATCTAAATAGAAGGATCAGGATGTAGGGAATTATAGAGATATAGAGATTTGCTGATGTTCATGCTGATTTTGTCCGATGGATAGGCAAAAAAAAAAAAAAAAAGACTACTTGCTGAGTTTGCTTTAGTGCTTGTTTTCTTTGGCCCCTACAAGCAACTGCCACACTGAGTCTCATGGTACTGTATAGTCAATACCAGTTTCATAGTCCTTTACTATTTCTCCCATCAGCGGGGAGAACAATTGGGCCCTCCTGCTTTATCTACAGAGATAAAGGATGCTCTTGATCTCATGCCCAAAAGCATGTTCCCAGGCTGTCTTGTCCCTCACAGACTGCTGTCGGCATTCTGTTCTTGATTACCTCGTTCCCAACTAAATCTATTTGTTCGACTGGATTCTTTCTGCAAGTTAAAAAAATAAGCCTAATGCTGTCCATCTTAACCTTTATCAGTCCTCGCAGTGAGGTCTAACCTAAGTGCTACCAATTAGATTGAGCTAGTGCTTATATTCCTTAGTTCACCCAGATCACACAGGTTTTTGGTAGAGATCATCAAGCTATCTGTAACATTCAGTGTTTACAACATATAATTGATTCTACTTCAGGTGAAATCATGTGCATTTTCTTTGGATGCACAAAAATCTTTGACTGCCTGCAATGGGATTACTTGCAGTATTTAAGTTATCTCTGCTATCTTGCCTAGTTAAGTTACCTCTAATTATTGCTTTGTAATATTTTCCAGGCTTCATACGCACTCCAAAAGTTCAGGTCAGAAAAGACCTCACAGTGTTGATGGTCTACTTTTATCTTAAACTATGATGATTATGATGATGATGATGATGTTTGCATTCTTTTGCAAACAGATGCCATAAAACTGGGGCCAGTGGTTTCCAGGATAAATATTATCTGATTGTCTTGGACACTGTGCTTTAAAGAGTTGGGTGGCGCTGGGTCTTCCCTCTTGTTTGGCCATTTGGATTTGGAACACGCATTTATTAGTCCTAAACTACAGATGCCTTCTTTCCAAATCCAGACCTTGTTCTGCAGAGGTGTAAAGCTTTGGCGTCAAAAGTGAAAAAGAACAACCATTTGTTTTTTGTGTCAGGGAACACACTGATCCATGAGATCTCTACTCCTCCATATGCTGATTGTACAGCTTCACAGAAAATGAATGCAACGGATGTTGAGCATGTTGAGCATGTTTTTTTTCTTTCCTGCTACATCTCTGGGCTAAATCTGGTGGGACTGGCCAATGGAAGGCATGCAGGTCACTGAACCACCTAACCAACGTGGGACAGTGATGTTTTCAGCATTGCTGACAACAGAACAAGCTCCTCTTCCTTCTTCTTTCAGTTGATTTTCACTCTTCAGTTTAAGTTGTGCTCTAGGGTCTGTTGATGTGCTAATGGCACAAGATGCCCTGTTGTTACCGGTACCTGAATGAGAGGAATGGTGCAAAATAAATTGTCAAAGCCTGGAAGTGATTCTTCTGCTGTATGTCATCGCCGTTTGCCTTCATCTGCAAGAAATTCCCAATTGACCTGACCACAGCCAGCTGTATTAGACTTAATAATCAACTTCAAGGAATTAGCCTTCAGGATCAACTGCTGAATGACTGAACTTCTCAAGTGCCTCTGACATTGTTCTGACTTTGAACAGCATAATAGCATTTCCTGGCTCCGTGAGTAATAATCAACAAAGTAGATGTGCCTCAGGAAATCTGCTCAAATCTGTTCACTGGCATAGCATTTGAGCAGTACATAAATGTTGTCTTTGCCATAACAAATGGGCGCCGGTGAAAAGGATTCAAGCGAGAAAGCGTTTTGCCGTAGTGCCCATATCTCCAGGAAACACAACAGGATGCACTGGTTCACCATATCCAGAGAGGAAGCTGCTAATAGGTCCTAACAATACCGTCCAAGAACTGAGTTGCAGCTCTAGCTACCATAAACTGCTGGAGACACAGTTTTCAAGTGACTACTTGTAACCACACTAATTTGGATCAAGGTGGGTGTTCTGTGAGAGATTCAGAGACCTGTTTGGCCCTGGAATGGAGGTAGCAAAAGCCAATCGTTCTCCAGTTATCCAGTCAAGTTAACCAGTTATCAACAGGCAGGGTCTATATAAAGGGTTTTTGAGTAGAGGTGTTCCCTGAGCCTGTCTAGATATGGTTGAGGATATTAGTAGAAGTCAATGAAGATTTATCATGTGATTGCTGGTATAATGGTGTGAGACTACCAGCTGGACAACCTAGGTCCAGCGATTTCAGAGAGAATGACACTGGGCAAACTACTGTCCAATCATGAACAATGACAGTCACCCATGGTATGTTCCATGGCAAGTTATTGGCACAGAGCTGTTATTGAACTCAGGAGAACCTTTATCCCCAGAACTAAGGGCTCTTCACTCTTCTAGCAGCAGCAGGGGAAGTTGAGTGCTAGGCGGATGCTCTGCTCTCTGTTTTGCTGTATTTCACTGGCTATATTAGTCCTGCTTATTATGCATTTATCTATCTGTCTGTCTGTTGTCTGGTTATGCTTGACTTTTGGTCCTATGTATCAATTTCAAAGGCTTTAATGTCATTCTGTTTGGAGCTTTGTTCCCTTGCTGACGTGTGGTTATAACTTTATAACTCCTATTATTTAATTATGTGTGCGGCCCCATTCACCACCCTCATCTTTCACTATAGATGAGCTGCTTCACCATTATACTATAATTTTATTTATTTTATTTCAATTCCAATCTTTCTATAATTTGTTCACCTTGGGAAAGAAAAACCTAGATAAACTTATTAAATACAAAAAAAACAAGTGTATGACAAGATGTTAAAAATTATACTCTATATTTCTCTAAAAGGGCACCTAAAGGTGATTAGAGGAATAAGGTTATTCTATTTGATCTTCCTGCAACCCCTTTGGCACCCTGGCCCCCCAGTCTGCTCTACAGAAGGAGGACTGTGTCTGTGGGAGTGACAAAACATTCTGACAATGACTTTCAAATACAGCCAAACAAAACAAATGTATTTCAGGTTGTATTTGTCTTTATCATAAAATCACTCTGTTTGGCTCCAGTCACTGAGGCCACCTTTGTGTTTAGACCTGCAGGAAAACACAGAAGCCTGTTCAATCATGTTTTCATGTGGCAACACTGGTTAGTCTGTTTTATAGCCTTCTAATGTACCTTAAAAGTGATAAAGCCATTATGGTACAGTCTCAGACCATAATGATGGTTTCGATCTGGAACTCACAGTATGTGTGTGTGTGTGTGTGTGTGTGTGTGTGTGTGTGTGTGTGTGTGTGCGTGTGTGTGTGATTGTTCAGGGTGGTTGGCATTGTGCAGCCTGAAGAGTTCCGTACCTGAGTCTGAAAACCCAGATGGAGTGGGGGACTATTAACAGCAAGAGCCACAGTCCCAGGGAAGACTTTGTGGGTGTACCACACTGCTACAGAAACAGAATGTATGAGAGCACCAGAGCGCTGGACATATTGTGTGTTCGCTACATTGACCGACACACCAAATAGTGCCAAAAGAATTGAAAAGAAACCAAGAGGGGATAGGCATGCGTTCTCTGAGTAGAGCATTGACACGGCATTAAAGATTTTCAGTGGAGGAAAAAAATTATAAAACCTTCACTGTGAATTCATTTAATGCCAAGGATACAAAATCTCTCAACTGAAAGCATGAACTTCACTGAGACAGATGACAGCATTTAAACTCCAACAAAATCAGTTTTTTGTGTGTGTTCAATGAGCCTTTTTTCCATTAAAAGAAAAAGTCTATTGGGCTTTTCATAGAAATTAAGATTAACGCAGAGATTATTAGCTGTAGTTATGCTGTTGTATATAATAACATTACAAGCAACATTTTCAAGAAATTATAATTTAAAGATAGATCAAATATTAGACTAGTAAGTGTTTGACGAAATATGCAAACTATGAAATACTATACGTGCCAAGTAGCGGGAATCAGCAGGGAGCCTAGCACTTATTCTCCTGCCTGTTAACACTTTGCTGTCAGACCTATCGATGCCACCTGACAGATCTACATCTCACAACTGCTCCAGTGGAGGATATATTATCTTAGTACTGGCCTGGAGTACTCTCACCAAACTACTCTGGCAGGATGTAACTGCATCTCATGACCATGTCAATAAAATGTGAAAGCGACCTCACTTGTTGCTCTCGATGATGACACAAAAAGCATGACGGAAAAGCTTCGAGGAACTGAGAGCCGAAAGAGATGGGGCTCAAAGGAAGTACTGAGACCAGCATGTATACATTCAAGCTGCTGTCTAGACCCACGACTCAACAGTGTTGGGTCTGAATGAGGAAACTTATCTAAAGCAGAAGATGCTCAGAGGCGATAAATTAATAAAGGACAGTCTCCTTGCTGGTTTTTCATCCTTCAGAAACATTATTGCTTTGCTGGTGTCATTAACAGGCATCACTTTGTGCGTGCTGTAAAATCTAAATGTATATTTTAAGGCTCATTGTTATGGCAATAACATGTGTATGTATGTATGTCTAGTTTCTGTCATGTAGCATTTTAATATTAACAATGTTATATAGCAGTCTTTGTCAGCTTTTGTCAAACTAACTCTGATGTCCCCAAAATACATATTCAAATAGTTAAAATAATATCATAAACATATTGAGTTGATAAATGGCTTAAAACTGATGACCAATGATTGACTAGGAAAATCTTATGTTGAGGCCACCCTACTTGTATCCATGACAGAGAAGGGCAGGTGATGGTCCTAAATAGCTATATGGAGGGAGAGGACTGAGGCTAACCCCTCAGCATGGTTGTCTGTCACATAGGAACAATGATGCAATTTGATTAACCACTGGGTCAGAGTCAGGAGTTGTGAAATAACTGCAGTCTTTGGTTTGCTAATCACATTAGTTCACATCGTAATTTCAGTTAAAATTCAATAAATCGTTTCAGCCTGTTTATGGCACACTAAATCTGAATTGGATGATGCCCACTGGTGTAGTATGAGTTTCCACTATGTGTCATCTTGAGTTGTGTGTTCTTATGAATGTGTAGCCAGAGTCACAGATAGCAAGCGTGGTAAGCAACATAATACTTATTTCCTATGTGTAACAGCATCAGGACGAGAAAAATTCCATTTGAAAAACAACAAAGGGGAAGTAAAATGTACTGAAATTTTATAAAGCCGTTTGTGCTCCCAGTGGTTATGAGTTTCTTTTCACAAAAAGTTATCTCATGTCTGTTACCGTCTTTGTTGTGGACTTATTAGTCCTAGGACTTCCACAGTTAATTGTATCACATGTGATGAGCAGCGGCTGTAGCTGTCATTTGGGGATTTTATGGTTAAGCAGTTTTGTAAATAATATTTTAACTGTCACTGTGGATGTCGGGCCGTGAAACAAACTCTTAATAAGCAAATCAGAGTGACAATATTATGAAAATCTAGTCTCCTGTTTAAATATGCATCTCAGAATATATCAACGTCACAGGAAGGTGGAGGAGGTAACATCAGTATGTGAGGCAACAGAAGACATTAGTTTATTTCATTGACACAGTAATTACAGTGTTTGTATGCGTCTGCTGGCGAACGAGGAATATGCAGCATAACGGAGGAAGTTTGGCTTGCATTAATTTGCCTGATTATCATCAGCAATGCAATGAATCTCTTAAAATACATGAGAATCAAGCCCTGACTCTTATCTGTTGCTAAATGTGGACTGTTAACTAATGAGTTTAATAGGGTCAGAAAATATGGTCAGATTAGTTTGGAAGCGGCAGAAAATACGGTAACTCAGATATTACTGTTGACAGCTGTGACCAGAAAAACATCAGAATGACCAACATCAACCTTGAAGTGGATGAGCTATGTGAAGACCACGTCAGGTTCCAAGAACAGAAATCGAGGCTACAGTGGACACAGGTTCACCAAAACTGTTGGACTGGAAACACGTCTGATGAATCTGAATTTCTGCTGAGGCGGCAGATGGCAGGGTGGTGGCTTCAAAGCATGAATCCATGGACCCAACTGCGCTGGTCAACAGTCAAGTTGGTGGCAGTGATAATAATGATGTGGGGAGTATTTTTCCTATTTTTCTCTACTGAATTTGGACCCAAAATCAATCATGGTTTTAGATACCACAGCCTATCTACAAAATTGTTCTTGTTGTATTCATCCTTTGTGGCCACAGTTTACCATCTTCTAATAGCTACTTCAACATGATAATGTTCCACGTCAGGGAAACAAAAGTTGTCTCAGACACAGGTTTCTGGCAATCATGTCAACATTCAGACTCTCAATGAATGTTTCCAATAGCAAAGAAGGGGAGTAGGGGTTTGGTGACAGTATCAAAGAAATTCTAGGTCTATGTTCCAGTATTCACTGCCCTGACCCTGTGCTGTGTCTGGAGATGTTTATACCAAGAACAATTTGGATGTGCTAGCTTTGCTGGGGAGAATAAAAGTATTGTTGTTACAGCTCTTAAATTACACTAAATAATAATAGTAGTAGTAATAGAAATACTCTCATTAGACAAGCAATTGAAGAAAATGTTGTCGGGTTCCGTCAAATATATTCTGCTAAACATTTCGGACAAACAACAAAACACCCGATCTCGACTCTGGATGCCTCTCAGAACAAAACTCTCTTACTCACTCTCTCTGGGTGTGTGTGTGTGTGTGTGAGGAAGGAGTGTCACCTCTTATTCTCCGGTATAAAATTACCATGACAAGGTCTGCAAACAAGCAAACTAGGAGGTTACAGGTTGCCTGGTTTATAAGCACTCTTCTTGCTATTTCTTCTTAAGTGTCTATATGTGTGCGTATTGTGTGTGTGTGTGTGTCTGTGTGTATGATTATTATTCATTATACCATTGCTGGGATTGTCATTACTTTATTGATAAGCGCCTCTGTTGATACAGCATCTTAGGTAACTGTGTAAGTTACCGAGGCTTCTATAATACATACCTTTGTTCTTTCAAGTTGGGCTAAAGAAATCAGCAAGTGACCATAACTGACCTCTCCTTTTACTTATTCTACTCTCTCTCTCTTTATCTTTCTCTCGCTTAAACCCCTACCCTTCTTCTACAGTTTCAGGAATTTGCGATTCAATAAGGCCAAGCTCTGGCATGCCCAATACACTGCATACAGCAGGAGCAAAATTGCCTTTTATTTTTTGTGTTTCACTGCTTGTAAGATCTATAAAGATTAAGCTGTCCTGGCATTTTACATAAATGAGCGTCTGTTACATTCCAGCCCTTGTTGCTTTCAAGCAGGTTAAAATATTGAATAAGCATCCATGACATCTGTGGCAGAGGCAGAGAACATGGCAGAGGCTATGGCAGGAAAAAATAGGAAGAGTGCAAGAAAAGTTCCTAATGCTAAAAAAGAAACTTGGCGTTCAGAGGACAGATTGCAGTCCAAAAAAAAAGCAATGAATGGTGTGCACAAACACAAATTTCAATTAGATCTCTTTTGAAGGAAACAAGTTTACATCCCAGATTTAAACAATCTACTACAATGATACATTAGAAATTGACAGTATTGTTAAGATGTAATTTACACAGAACGTCATAAAAATGAATTGTTTGTTATGTAATGTAGCACAATAAATGTATTACTGTAATTGACAGACTAGGGTTTTTGTTTTTCAAACAAAGGCATATCAATTAAAAAGCATTTCATTTAAATACCCTGTGGGTCCCTCTTTAGTTTGTATCACACATGTGTGCACAAGGACACATACAACACAACACACATTACTGTTGACTGTGTCACACTGTTCCACTAATCTTTAGAATTATTGAACTCAGGTGAAAGAACAGTTTAAGGGCATAAAGAGACTGCAGACAACCCCCTAATGATACTTATGCATACCAGTATATGCCCCTTAATATAAGACCAGTTTAAAATTCATTTGGACCTGTTGTGGAGCAACAAGTCCTTTAAAGACCAATGGAGCCAGAACATATGGCATTTAATTTGAAAAACAAAAGAAAATGTCATTTGATTTGCTTGATAATAGGTTTTGTATATGAAATGTTAAGTAATTAACAAAGCAGGCTTTTAATTATTGCCGAAAAGTCTTGTATGTTGTCATAAAATTACCATGAGGGAGAACCCCACAAACAGGCACCCAACATCGCTTTTAGTCTAACCACAATCACTGGCAATATCTAATAAATGTAGAGGGAAACCCCCCCAAAAAACATGAAACCTTCACAGCTTCTACACACCACTAACTATGGAACATAGTCAACTAGACTTCACATAAAGATGTTAAGTAGCCTTGACAAATGTACTGAAAGTTGCCAGTGATTGTCAGTTGCCACTGCTTGCAATGACAAATCTCTGGAAAGATACTCATGGCAGTTTCAAGTTCAGTGTTCAGTGTCTCATTTATAAATGCAGTCCATTAACCTTGAACTTCAAAAACCTCCAAGCTCCGCACTATACCTCACATACTGGCACACAAAGTATGAAAACACATGCTGGAGAATACAATAAAACCAATGCAAAACCAGGCCAATGAGAAGGCAGCATGCACTAGCCACAGTGATGATGTACAATTAGTTTTTTAAAGTCCTCGCGCATTATACTCTCCCTTCAAGACACACAAACCGGAAGTTTTGATTTTTAAGTACTGCCATGGGGTTTCGTGAATTCAATTTAGATAAATATGAAACACAGTATCACCTAAAGGAAATAATAAACTGTTGAAGTCTTTACATTTTTTTAATTGGGTGTGACTCAAAAGCAAATACAAGTGCAATTAATTTCTTCTGACAAATCTACAACAGACACAGACAGACACAGACAAACCTCAACATCTGCTAGCTTTACTTATGCTAGTTCGGGCAAATTTTCCTCTATTTTGAGCGCTCTGACGAATCGATAATCTAACAATTTAATCCGAATGGCAGAGTTACACAAATGAATGATAAATAAAATGTGCCGTTTTTCATTACACAATACGACCAACTAATACAACATTGCTTACTATTATGTTACTTACTTTTCGTCTTCCCACCTATCAACGCGTAGCCTGGTCGTACTCCTCATCCGTGTACCTGCTGTCAGCGTCTGAGTCACCGCCGTTTCCATTGTCTTGGTCTTCATCGTCGTCAAATAAAATGTCCAAAAACTGCTGCTTCACCTTCTCTCTTACTCCCGTAACCGCCGCGCGCTCCTGTAAAAGCGGGGACTTGACTACTCGAAAATTCCCACTCCAGTCAGCCCGCAGGCTTCGGTTAACATTCCACGTAATTGCAATCACCGTAAATCGGCCTTGGCCGTCGTAAATGCGTCATTCAGGTTGCATCGGAAAGCGGAGAATCTTACGCTTCAGACACAATTTAAAGCTCGTCTCTACCACAAACAGTTCAAACGTTGTTTAAAGTTTTGTAAAACATGTGCGTGCGTATCATCGACGCTACGCTTCTGAAGATTGTATGAACTGTGCTAATGAAGAGCTTCTTACTGTGTAAATACAGGTTCTAATATGTTGGCCACCCGTAAAATAATTATTGATTTTTCTTTTTTGTCCTTAAGAAATTTCTGTGGCACTTCCATTGCCAATATGGGGAACCAAAGATAAGATTACTGGAGTATGAGAGACTGAATTCTACCTTGAACCTTGACCTGCTCAGTTCACTTTACTTTCAGAGGTTCTTAATAATTTTGTACAAGCACAACCTTAGTGTTATTGTATGACAGCAATCCACCTGCAAGATCAATGCAGTCACCTTCCAATAAACCCTTTATAGCCCTTTCAATGCACTGCCAGGCGGAGGATATAGGGTGCTGAAAGCCTGGTGGATGCAACAACATTTCGACTGGAATGAGGTGGTAGAATTCTTATCAAATCAATAAATATTGGCTATGGGAAAAAAAAGATAGATATGAACTGAGCAAGTAATGTGCAGTTCTGAACTTGTACATCATTATTTCCACATAAATAATACCAAAAGCACACCGCATTATGCTGCCTACGTGTGCTCTGCATAATGCATAACTTAACAATGTTAAATGACTTCTGTACTTTTACATCCTTTGGATATGTTTCTACTGCACTGTGGTTTTGTGGCAGCTGTAGTTTTCTGTAATATATGAAATGGGCCTTGTCTGTGGCAGAGCTTTGATTTCTGTTGGCTCTTTGTATGTATAAATGTTATTGCACTCTTGTGCAAAGGCTGAAGTGATTATTTCTTTCTGTCCTAGGACTGCTGCTGTTATTGTTGTTTGCACACAGCATATTTTGTATTAAGGGATGAGTGGCTGAGTGGCATCAGCCCTGTAATCTTAACATAGTACTGTTATTTCTTGTCAGTACAGAAGCCTCAGTATCTGCGCTGAATTTGAAATGTTGATCTACAAAGTGAGCTTATATTTCTGTGTTAAGATGAGTTAAATGACAAAGTATCAGTTACTGGTTGTTGTTTACAACCAGTTTGCATTTTCAAAATGGAAATTGTCAAAACAGGATTTTTTTCTAAGTCAAAGGTCCAGAGCACACTAGACCAGGTTTTCATCAAGGATATATCTGTACTTTGTTCCTTCTGAGATGATTTCCCACTGGTTTAGGGCAAGGAAAACTTCAGAGAAGGGTCCAGAATGAGTTGAACTACAAGAACATAAGCCAGGTGGACTGGAGCGTCTGTGACTATGTGTCACCACTTCGGCCCAGGTCGATTGCTGGTAAGGTGTCGAGCAGCAGGAGAGCCCACAAAACAGTTATCCATCTGGACTGCCCCGAGGCTACATCCATGTGGCGAGCCAGAAGAGACTCCTTAAGCCGTTGCCCTCTTTTAAGTCAGTGATTTTTTTATTTGCTTTCTGGAGTAGCTCACAGTCTACACAGGCCAAAATCCTTGAGTAAGATACCATATAAACTTTAGTAAAAGTGACCAGCTGGCCTAACCACCTTTCAGGTCCAACATCAGATGACTAAAACGTTTTACCCAGGTTAAAACATGTAGGTAAAACAACAAGGACCTAAATCAAAACTAGACAGTATGAAAAATTTAAACAGAGCCTCTGGAAGGCAGAATATGCATGATTACACTTGTAGTTAATAAATACTGTTCATAAATGAATAAAGATTCTAGTGATAAAAAAGACTAAATGGTTTATCTAGAAAACACATCTTTGTAGCTGTTGTGTTCATGTTACACAGATGATGAAATGTTGACCATCACTCCTAGTGGGAATCCAGATGGCCATCATGGTGTATTGTCTGTTTTTACATTACACTCTCTCCAGGTAAGCTTCTGATTTGCACTGTAATCCTCTACTTGGCATGGCAGGCAGGCAGGCTACCTGTCTCCATTCTTTCTGTATGTGTGTGTGTCTGCTGAAGACGTTTTGTTTCTATGGTTGTATGTATGAGAGTTGTGTCAGTGTGCATTATGCATTGTGCATACAAGGAGGACCCTCTGCGTGATGATCTGTGTGTGCGTGTATATAGACATGCTAGGCTGCATTTCATCTCAGGGCTTAGGACTCATCTTGGAATGGCAGGGACCCAGGTGCTGTGTAGAATTAAGGCAGATTCTCTCTCTCTCTCTCTCTCACACACACACACACACACACACACACAAACACACATTAGTGAACAATGATTATACATCATTCTGTCTGTACATAGACAAACACTCACATGAACACACATATACACACACTTGTGGGACAGTAGTTTCTGGTGTCTTTTGTTAATAGAATATCAAGTAAAGCCAGAAGCATGCCAGGGGACAGCCAGTCTTCTGCATCTCTATCTTTCTCTCTCTCTCTCTCAGCAGCAGGTCCAACAATGTCAATGCATATAGCAAAAAAAAAAAAAAAAGCTTCACCAATTGCTCTTTTTTTTCTTCTTTCTTTTTCTTCTTTTCATTTCTAAAAACAGATATAAACTAAGAGTCTACAGCGCGATATAATAATATTCTCATAATGACAATGCTACATGTTTAATATGGTCACCATCTTAGTTTGTGTGTTTATAGCTAATATTTGCTAATAGCACTAAAACACAAGTAGACCCGAGGTTGACTTGAGACAAAAAGCTGCCAAGATGTTTCAGTCAATAGAAAATATGTCGACCGCATATGGTGGTGGAGGAAAATTTAGGGGACCCAAAAAGTCCTTAGTCCTCTGGGAACCATGAATGTCTCAACAAAATTTCATAGCTATCCACCATCATTAAAATATCTTTAGTCTGGACCAAAGTTATAGCATTGTTAGTAAATTGGTCTGACTGTAGGTTCAACATTTTGAGGCTGTTGTTGAGCCTGATTCATTGATAGCTATTGGTCAGATAACCATGAATGTTTTAATTAATTTCATAGAATACATGGTAAGAGATTATTTGTATTTGTCTTGTTAGATTTCCATGAAATTTCCATTTCCATTCTAGGTCCCCAGAAGATAAACACAAATTCTTTATATCACCACCTGGCCTTTTCTTTTATACAACCATAAGCATGAACTGTCAACTTGTGCACAAGTACTAATAACATTTACTGAGCACACTGATACTCCAGATGATACCCCAGATGATGAAACATTTGAATTTCGAATACTCAGGTGTTCCTTCTCCAGCACTACTGTCTGGTTTAACCTCAAGCTAATCTCAGCTGACCTATAAATGGGCTTGGTGTGCTGACCTACAGCATTTAACTTTCAGCCTTGTGCTTATGATGCTGATGACAACACAGTGGAAATTGCACAGTATAGCACTTCTATTGTTATTCAAAGGCATTACTTGTTATTAAAAGTGTGATCATTAATTTACTACTTTTCATGAGGAAGGCTCAGTTATATCAGAGCAGTAGGAATGATTCCAAAAGTCTTGAGGAATTCAGTGTCACCTTGATGTTTGGAGGAGACTATATGCAATGTACAAATTTAGTATTGGGAGTGTCAGTTGCTTTGTTATCATGTGTGCTAGTGATCAAAGATTCCCTATGGAGTTTATGACCTGTAGTATCACTACAGAGGTATTTTTCTGTAAGTGGGGCCCTGTTTAGTTTTATGTATGTCCCTGTGTATGCATGCATCCAATGATGCAATGCACATTTCCTGCAAGTGGTTTCCCACAGTTTCATAGATCTACAGGCAGCTGTCAAATGCCAACATACTGTATGCATCAGTGTGCCAGCAAAGGCAGGAAAGAAGAAGCTAGTAAACATGGATCTAAACAATGTTGGATTTGAAATACTGAAAACGGGAAATATTTTGTGAGGAAGGAAATGAATTCAACACATTTGTTAGAGCTCAGCGATGAACAGTATGTTCCAGTGAGTAACACTGAATGTAAACTTTTGTTTCTCTACAAGGCAACTTCTCAGGGTACCTTTAATGGGAGCAGTAATTATTACATAATCTTTCATTTTTACATGACAATTTTTTTTTGT
>BRZM01000443.1:67378-78101 GCA_033238685.1 Lates japonicus | reverse complement strand
ACAGAGTAATACTTGTACCAACACAGATTTAAAATGGTCTTATTTTGTCTTAAACCAGGAGGTTATGCTCTTCATACAGATCAAATGTTTATCCGTGCATATATATTCACAAGTTATGTATCTTTGTGGTGTATGTTTGCTTGTTTAACATTTTAATGGGGAGTTTAAAGCTATTTTTACTCCATCTCCTCCCAGCTGGCCATTGGCTCCTGCTTCCTCTGATAACAAAGTCAACTTGTCTGTGTCTAGCACCACATTAACAGTATACATGTTACATTAAATACAAAACAGTCCTTGGTCACTGAAGACACTAAATCCCAAATTGCTCCCAATGGTTAGACCAGCTCCTTGCATGGTAGCTCAGGGGGGAGAGTGTGTCAATAAGAGGCAAACTGTAAAAGTAAAGAGTAAATGTAACAATTTACCAAATGACTTTTTTACAGCATATTTTTCTGTTAATTACATTTATACAAATTATTTGTGTGTCTATAATGTCAGTTAGATGGATGGATGTGACGCTCTGCCTTGTTTAAGTCCCACTTTGATTTAGTTGGATGAGACACCTGGATGTTTATACAAGAATCTAGTCTAGTGCAGATTCAGAAACTTGGCTGAGCAGTTTAACAAACAGAAAGCATCTGTTTTAAGGCGCATGTGGGGATTTTCCCTCTTCTAATCGGGGCATTAGTCCAATTCCTCTGAGATAAAAGAGAGATCCAACTGTAGCTTAATTCGCAGTTCAAATCCTATCTCTCAAGAAGGCTCACATGACAAAAAGAGTGATAAACAAGATGGTGTAAGTGTATTTTCTGTGGTGTGTAGTTTGTTCCCTGCAAAAACTCTTGCTCTTATCTAACATGGTGAACCCTGTGAGTAGTTGATGACGCTTTTATAGGGGCATTTTTGTTTGAATGCCTACAATAACCATCAAACCATCAAATACAGAGGGGAGGAAGAGTGATATAAAAATCATAATCATGTTAGTATGTCATATTTTGAGGTTTTAAAGAATTTCCAGCTACATTAAGTGATTTTTGATGGAAGGAAAAACTCTGATATCCACCTTATACCCCATGGTACCTTGCATGAATTACAGGCATGACTTCTGGTGATTCCTTCCACTGAGTTAGTATAGCATGCTACAGCTGTGTCCCCTTAGACATTTTGAGAAAATAAAAGATGTAGGAACACAGCCTGTCACACCTTGAAGGAAATTAATCAGTGTGAATTAGCCAGTGAAAGGATTAATTTTTAATTTACCACTGCAGTAATGGTGGTGTCATGTCTTTAAGCAGACATGAAGAAAGTCACTTGTCTTGTAACAGTACCCATACAGCACACTCTTAAAATAACAGGCCCACTCTGCGACAAAGGGATGGATCAATAAATGTCTCTTTGTCCACTTTTTTATATTCTGAAAAAAACCTTGTTATGAATATATACAGTGTATTTGTTACAGTATGCTACACATCCCGATGTGTCTGGTAGAGGAGATGAATTTTTGCAGCCGCGGTTGGCAAGATAGGCTTAGGCACTGCTTTTGAGTAGAGCGCACAGTCACACCCTGAATGGAGATTAAGTCCCACAAGTGAACAACTGCAATTTACTGACTGAATGTGCAGCTTGAGGATTTGAAACTCCTCTCTACTGCAAAACCCATGTTGTCATTTTTACATGGAGTGCAGTTTCATGAGAGCAAACGTGAACATTGCTGCTGTCATCTGTGTTCATGTTTTAAATAACAGGCTAATGTGCCATAATGGGTGTTCACAGTGGAATGATTTCTCTACCCAGTGCTTTACTCAGATGGTTTGTTTCCCATAAAAAGCATGAAAACAAAAAAGTGGCCCCAGGGCCTTTTCCTCTACTCCCTTCCTCTGCTCTTAGAGAAACACACAGAGGAAAAGAAAAATCAGACAGTAGAGTGAGCAACGCAGAAAAAGAGTAAAACAAAAAACTATACAAAAACAAAAAAAACAAAAAATGACTGCCGAATTAAAGTTTTCTTAAGTAGAAAATAATGTGTTTTGTCTTATCAGTCAGTAATTAACTGCAGGAATCCTACATATAATTTAATGCAGTCAACAACTGTAAATTGTCAGGTACTGAATACAGATGAGTATTGTTTTCCTTGTTCCCCTCACCAGATAGATTATTATGCCCTGTTCCTATCTCTCTCCACATCTCCTCCACCTTGGAAAAGCATTCTTATCTCTCCTTCCATTTTCCACACCTCTTTGCTTCATTGCTTCTGCATTCCTCCATTTACCTCTTTCTGCTGCATGGCCATGTCAGTTATTTTACAAGCATGACTGTCCACCAGCCATCATTAGAAATATGCAGTGTCCACACACCACAGACAGCACCACCACTATCTAGAATAACTTTATTCAGTCCTTCTTGTCTTTCTTTCTGATTCAGGCTGTAATGACAGTTAATTATGGAATCAATTATGGAATAAATCCCTTCTAAGCAGCTGCTTTACTCTGCTGATTCGTGCACAATTCTGATTCTGCAAACTTCTTTTTTTTTTCGGGTTGTCCGTCTCGCCGTCTCTTTTTTGTAATGCAATGTCTCAGTAACTCCCACTGGGAATTTCTTCAAATTTTGCCCAATTCAATTCAATTTTATTTATATAGCACTGAATCAACAGAAGTTATCTCAAGGCACTTTTCATATAATATAATCATACAGTAGTAATGACAATTAAAGTAATAAATGCAGTAGTAGCAGTAATACAAAAAGCAGTACTAATAATTTCTAAATTAAACAGCAGGTGTTGAGTGGGGTTGTAGGAGCAGCAGGAAGCTTGTCATCACAGATCAGATTCTACAGCTCCAGAGGCGGAAATACCAGAAGAGGAGAGAGAGAGAGAAAAGAACACAAAACTACAGGAAATGGAAGATATCGAGTTAGTAACATATATTTATGGGATATTAATCCAGCAGTCTAGGCCTATAGCAGCATAACTAAGGGATGGGTCAAGCAAGCCTGAGCCAATCCTAATTATAAGCTTTATCAAAAAGGAAAGTCTACTCTTAAAAGTGGAGGAGGATTATAAATTCTATTCTGGATTTGACTGTGAGCCAATGTAGAGATGCCAACACAGGAGAAATATGATCTCTTTTTCTGATTCCAGTCAGTAATCGTGCAGCAGCATTTTGGATCAACTGCAGAGTTCTTATCAGGCTGCCCCCAGCCTGATAATGAATTATAATAGTCCAGCCTGGAAGTAACAAATGCATGGACTAGTTTTTCTGCATCCTTTTGAGACAGAAAATGTCTGATTTTGGCAATATTACACAGGTGAAAGAGGGCAGTCCTAGAACTTTATTTTATGTAGGAACTAAAGGACATATCCTGATCAAAGATAACAGTGGAGCTGGAGGCCAGGGCAATGCCGTCTAGCATAATTACATCATTAGAATGTATTTCTGAGGTGTTCAGGACCAAGTACAATAACTTTGGTTTTGTCAGAGTTCAATAGTATAAATATGCTGGTCATCCAAGTCTTAATATCCCTAAGGCATGCCTGAAGTTTAGCTAACTGATTGGTTTCATTAGGCTTCATTAACAAAATAGTTATGTATCATCTGCATAACAATGGAGGTTTATGGAGTGATTCCTGATAATGTTGTCCCAGGGAAGCATATACAGGTGAATAGAATTGGTCCAAGCACTGACCCTTGTGGGACTCCATGTCTGACTTTTGTGTACATTGAAGAATTGTCGTTAACATGTACAAACTGAAGCCTATCAGATACATAGGACTTAAACCAGTCTAGTGTGGTTCCTTTAATGCCAATAAAATGCTTCCGTCTCTGTAAAAGGATGTGATGGTCAGTTGTATCAAACGCAGCACTAAGCTCTAACAAGTACAGAGACAAGCCTGTTGTCTGATTCAAGATTTTTTATTGTCAAATTTTCTTTATGTGCAGGACATACAGAAAAATTCGAGAAGACGTTTCTCTCTCTTGGCAAAAAGAAGAAGAAAAATAGAATAAGAAATATATATATAACCATATATAAATTAGAATAGAATAAAATAAAAGTAAACAATAAAAATATGTATAAAACTAAAAGACAAGGTATAATAGAATATACAAAATATGTCACACAAACCTATATACATTAGAGGCAGTAGTGCAATTATAGTAGCAGCAGACAGTTGTGAAAATGGTGCAGTAAGGTGCAAACAGAGGATGTGGATTGTAGTAAGTCTAAAACAGCTGAGGTAGAGTCCTTGTGGAATGGGTGTGTTACAGTCCAGAGACAGGGGGCAGAGGGGGGAGGTAGTGGGCAGAGTTCAGTAACCTGACAGCCTGGTTGAAGAAGCTGTTAAGCAGTCTGGTGGAGCGGGCCTGGAGGCTCTGGTACCTTTTCCCTGAGGGCAGGAGACTGAAGAGAGAGTGTGAGAGGTTCGAGGTGTCACCATCAATGCTGATGACTCTATTGGTGAGGCGGGTGTGGAAAATGTCCGTGAGGGAGGGCAGAGGGGCACCAATGATTTTGCTGGCTGTGTTCTCAATGCATTGCAGAGTCTTTCGGCAGGAGGCTTGGTGCTGCTCACCCTCTCCACAGCAGCACTGTCAACAGTCAGTAGGGGATGCTGAGGATGTCCTCTCCTGAAGTTGACAACAATCTCTTTGGTTTTCCCCACGTTGAGGTGGAGATTATTGACCAGATGGCTCACCTCCCTCCTGTAGTTGGCTTCATCGTTGTTGGTGATGAGGCCTACCTCGGTCATGTCAAACTTTATGATGTGGTTGGTGGTGTAGGTTGGTTTGCAGTCGTGGATCAGCAGGGTGAAGAGCAGTAGGCTGAGCACACACCCTTGTGGGACCCCTGTGCTCAGGGTGCTGGTCTTGGAGCAGTTGTTACCGACATGCTCATTTTGGCATTGGCATTTGGCATTTTGGCTAGTTAGAAAGTCCAGCATCCAATTTCAGAGAGAGGTTTTGAGTCCCAAGTGGCAGAGTTTCTGTGTTAGCTGCTGATGCATGACTAGTCACTCAAAGCATTTCATGATGATGGGAGTCAGTGCTACAGGCCGATAGTCATTGTAGTTGGATGGGTGGGGCTTCTTTGGGACTGGTATTATTGGGGACAACAGCTTGGCTCAGGGAGATGTTAAAGATGTCGGTGATGACATCCTTGAGCTCTTGGCTGGATGCCACGCCAGAAAGACTGTGCATCTCTGGTGTTGCTGAATTGATGGGATATTTTCTTGCTGTTCTGTCATTTTGCTTCCCTGATTCTGAGGGACAGGTTGGCCCTGGCTGTTGCTAGCCCTGCGGTGTCACCGGCCCTAAAAGCTGCATCCAGAAGCAGAGAAAATGAAAACACAGCAGTCCCTCACATCACGCTGCGCAGATCTCAGGAGCTGTACATGGTTCATTTTATTGTCCAGTGAGCGTACATTGGCCAGGATGAGGGATGGTATATTGCACGTCTGTGTGGACTAGCAGCTAGCCAGTTGTGACTGCTTTCTCCAGGATCTTAGAAAGAAAGGGGTGGTTGAATATAGGTCTATAGTAAGCACTGGCCGGTTACCGGTTTCAAGGTATACTGCGGTTTGAAAAAATTAAACCACTAATATTTTCTGTCACACTATTCCTATGGTATCAGTTTTTTTCATTTCAAAACTAATTTTAGAGCTCTAATTGCAATACCGTGATATTTCTGCTTAAGGTTATCATACCACGAGAATCTCATACCAACCTACCATGCCTAGTCTATAGTTAGCTAATAAATCTGGATCAAGAGTGGGCTTTTTCAAAAGAGGTTTGATTACAGCTACTTTATACGATTGTGGCACATAGCCTGTTAGTAAGGACAGATTAATTATATCCAGGCTGACTGAAAGGTTCACTTGGATTGAAAGATGAACTAATCAGATTTTGGTGAGCATAGGTCAAAGATCACATCATACTGCAGATGAAGGAAACAGCCAATCAGATCTTTTCATTGCCATTTCAGCCCACTAGTTTGTTCTTCCCATCAGCTCAGATTAGAGCCCAGTTTCCTGTCCAGTTGTTTGGTTCAAGACCCTGAAATGTGTTTCCTGCATGAGCTAAGATTAGCTCACCCTGGCTGTTAAGATTTTTTATACACAACATACACACACACCCCAGTATAGACAGTGGTGGAGACACTAACAAGCTGCAAAATGGGTAGGGTGACAGGCAAACATGAAAAGACTTCGGATGACTAATTCTAACCAGAAACATGCCCATGACAGAAATTAGGGTCAGTTAAAATGACATGACTTAGAAATGTGTCCTCAGAAGACCTCAAACACATTAAATAACTTTTTAATTGTAGGTTCCATTTTAAATACAGGAAGACACAAGAAACAAGAAAGAAAGGACAAAGTCAGGAGGGATGATGAGTGAGGCTTGTAATTCAAAGGTGTGAGACAGCAGAGGGAATGTGAAGCAGTGAGAGGTAAAGGTAAGGCTCAGGAGTGAATGAGTGCACAGTAAATCAAAGCACCATAAATCAACAGATGGTGGATTAGAGGTTTTTGAATGGTACAACTTCTTCAAAACACTGCTGTGGTGATGAGTCACATACGTCAGTGAGTGTGTGTGCATGTGTCACAATAGAATAACAACACAAAAGACGAGAAATGGTCTCATGGACACAATAAAAAAAAGCAAACTGAAGCACAAAGTGAGATGTTGGATATTGACGGGGGTTTATTGTAAAGCTGCATGTAGATCTGTTAATTTGTATCTGATTCACAGTAGACCAGATGTCAACAGGACTTAAATCAAAGGATTTAAGCTGCCTCATTTTCTGTGTTTTCCTTTTTTATTCATACTCCCCATGTATGGATTCATTTATAATGAATAAATAAAAATGGACATTTATCCATGACACACGCAGGAAATAGTATGTTTCACTTGCTGCAGCAAGTGTATAAAGTAGCATGTCTGTGCATTCAGCTTTGATTGAATCATGATTGTGAGACAAAGTGATATGAGTTTGAGGCAGATAATGTCACATTATATGTTCAAACAATGCATTCATATGGTTACCTGTGCTGATTCTGGCATCTGATTTTGATTACCTTTTTTAGTCTTGATGAAAGTGTGAGTAATTAGTTTTAGTCAGTTTTAGTTTGATGTTTCGCTCATTTTTGTCATTGTCATGTTTTTCATTTTGAAAAGAAAAGGGCTGACTGACTATAACACTGTTCTCTGTCTGGGTTTATCTTGAGAGTTTACCTTTTTATAAATGTCAGTGAATATATAGTATGTCTCAGTTGTGTTGTTGCTGCTTCTTGTCTAATCCTCAGTGGATTGTAGAAGAATTTAGTCCATAAATCAGTTTCTTCAGAGAACATCTGACAACATTACTGACGGAGACAGAACATGACTGAAGGGAAGATGTTTCTTCTTTCTGTTACTGCAGCAGCTCAAACAGATCAATCAGCTTCCCAACAGGAGAGATTTCTGCTTCACTAATCAGGAGCAAGTGGCATGTGGCACAGTAGCAGTAACTTCCATTAATTATTTAGAGTAATAATTTAAACACTGTGCCATTTCACACAGATTCACACAGATGCTCAGAATGAATATTCCCATCCCTCTCTTTGAAGTGGTGACAGTGAGTACAAGAGGTATTTTGGTGGAGGCAGAGCAGAGGCCTGTTCAGGGTGAACATGTCTAGAAGAGGGGATGAAGGAGGAGACTTGATACAGAGGAGTGGAGGACAGTCATCAGAGAGTCCAGAGGAAACACTCCTCCCTTGTCTTCCTTTCTAGTTTTATGAGTGGTGTTTGGCCAAACTGTTGAGGGATCTCTTGTTTCACACATATTTGCTGTGTTGCTGTTTGCTTGATTAGAGGCTGGTTAGTACATGTCCCAGTGGTTGCTCCAACCTTTCTGTCGAGAATGTTGTAGACTAAACGGTCAGAAAAAACAGGTCTTGTCATGGATGTGTCTCACTCACTCACTGCAACCATGTGTAGGAAGAGGGGATTTCTGTTTGGAGGCACGTACAGACCAGTCTCTGTGTGTGTTGAGTGTGTGTGTGTATTAGGTAAAGAAACAGCAGTTCCCTGCAGCGGGGCTTGGCTTGGATTTGTTTTCAATCTGTTAAATTGACCTAACATGGCTGCCCTTTGGCTTTTCTAGTCCTGCATTCTACACACCTGTTGACATTTTCCTTTCACATTACAGGGGGTCAGTGTTAATTTTATACAATGCTTACATTTACCACAGAAACTCTTGAAGATTTTTTGGTCATAAGTGAAAGATAAAAGTTGTTCACTTTAAGACCGTAAGAGAGCTCACATGGTTAACAGTAGTAGCTGGAGTAATTCAGAAAAGGCTGATTTCTTATGAGCTGTTGTCTTCAACACACTTTTGATAGGAAGTGTTTTCCATTCTTCACTGTGAATGATACAAGTGATGCTTACAATATTATTTTGTATGGGATCTCTTTCCATGCAGCATCTGTGTTGTTTGCACTTGTCACTGCCACATTGGCCTATACATGTTTTCTCTGGTGAAATTCATCTACCACCAGCAGCAGCAAACTTCCTCCCTGCTCCAGTTTGGTTTATTTGTGTTTCCATTTTGAGCAGTTTCGTTTTATTAGCTTGATCCTGAAAATGTCCAGTATAAGATGACTACATAAATAAGAAATTGTGAACTGAATAGTCATATGAATAGGTACAGACAAAATTTTTAATTTAATCAGGAAATAATCAGATAAATGTTTTATGCTGTTTATTCATTCATTCATTATCTATACCACATGTCTGTTAAGGGTCGTGGGGGGGGCTGGAGCCTATCCCAGCTGACATTGGGTGAGAGGCAGGGTACACCATGGACAGATCACCAGTCCATTGCAGGGCTATGCTCATTATTATGAAATGATATTTCATCCTGCTTCTTTTCACTATAAATCAATAAGTCTTTTGCAGCTTAGTTTTATTTAAATCCAGCAATATTTATTTCAAAAGTCTGTTTTGAAAAAAAAGCTTTCACACTGGCTTCAGACCAAAGCAACAAACATATGACAATGATAACATGAAAAACAGGGAAAAGGGACATTTTATGATCAGGTCAGGTTGGTAACTATTTGAAAGAATGAACAGTGTTATTAATGGGGCAAATCCTTGGTGCTGATTGGCTGGTCCTCTCTGATATAAATAACCATGTGTAGTTTACAGTAGTCAGCTGTTGTCAACTTAAGTGCTGCTCTTAAAGGTTGCTCTCAGTAGGAGGAAGCTGCTTAATAAATACCTTATTATTTACTTTTAGTGATGAATCTTTTTACTAATTAAGTTTGTAATGTAGAGTTCAGTGTAATTATCAGAACTGTGATAAATACAAGTCCAGACCAGTGAGAATGCTAATAATCTCAGTCATGTATGTACATCTGTGCTTGTTCTAGCCACATCACATCAGTGATGGTTTTACTCTTCATACACTATTTGACCTTTTTCATGCCCACCCCACCCAAACCTACATAGCTGCCATTATCCCTAATGATTATCTCTTCTCCAATGAGATTGAGGGCATTTCTATGATGTGCATCAGCAGGTCCTTGTAATGTGGTCCCTGGCCTCAGGGGGCCAGCATTCACTTCTAATCCCTCTGATGTAAGACAGACAGAAGATAAAAAGGAAGGTAGAAGAAAACACAAAGATAGACAGAGCAGAGGTAGAGAGACAGGGAGGAAGGGAAGAGTTAGTTAAAGGATGAAATAAATAATGAGAAAGAGAGTTATTAAATTCCTTCCTCTTGTGCCACAGGGGGAGTCATATTCTGCCAGTAGCTGGCAAGAATACATGGCTCTGTTGTCTATTGTCGCCTCCTTAGGGCCACAGTGTGTGTGATTTAGCATCATGTGAAAAACCTGATGATTTATAATATTTTCCAGTGTGATTCTATCAATGACACCCAGAAAATGTGCTGCAGGGAATATCATCAGCCTGTCCTGTCCACACTAATTGCTTTTATAACATAATAAGTTATAGCTTATATCCATTTGACCTGGTGTCTGCTCTGCAGGCTCCTCATATTCAGAGCAGTTGTACAGGTTGGTGGATTGAAAAAGGGAAATGTTCTCTTCTTAAAGCTGCTCTTCGCAGTGTTACATGTCAGCAATTCCAATTAGTGGCAATGGGGAACGTTTTCTAAAATATGAATTTTAATACAAAGCACAACATCAACCGCTGCTGATTTAATGGTTTGAGTGTGGCCAATATAATGTAGGTCAGCTGAACATGTGAAAATGTGAAAGCATGAAATACAGCATCTCACACACTCTTTTCTTAAATCCTTTAAGCTAGAGAAGTAGGCTTGTGACCTACAGGTTTGCGGTTCAGTCCACAGACCAGCAGCACTTAGTTTTAGATGACTCATGATACACACTCTGAACTCTGAAATTGATGTTATTTGATGTCCATAGATGGCACTACAGCAGCCTCCATTTACATGGCCATAACTCAGAGGTCTAAAGTCTGACTCACTTTTAATTTTGCACAATTCATTTTTTGTACTAAATCCAAATATTCCAAGACCCGATTTTCAAAACACATGCATTGCTTTCTATCTTGACATAACAAATTGAAAGGAGTGTGGAGCTTTGAGGGGGTTATGTGCTTTCTGTGATCCTAATTTTTAAACATTTGGATATTATCCAGCTGCTGAGCTGTGTGTGTGTGTGTGTGTGTGTGTGTGTGTGTGTGTGTGTGTGTGTG
>BRZM01000443.1:0-64456 GCA_033238685.1 Lates japonicus | reverse complement strand
TCGCCATTACAAACAGGTGACATTTCCAGATCAGGTCAGGTCATAAACTATTTGAAAGAATGAACAGCACACGGGGCAACCTGGTGCTGATTGGCTGGTCCTCTGACATAAATAAATCATGTGGTTTACAGGGTCATTGTCAACTCATGCTGCTCTGCTGCTCTCAGGAGTAGCGCTGCTGCTTACAAATACCTTATTATTTACTTTAAAGTGATGAATCTTTACTAATTGGGTTTAGAATAAAGAGTCTGGTAATTATCGAACTGTGATAAACATGTCTGAATTGTGTGGAGAATGCTAATAATCTCAGTCATATGCGGTTATTAATTCAGGCTCACATCACATCAGTGATGGTTTTACTCTTCATACACTATTAGACCTTTTTCTGTCTACCCCACCCAAAACTCTGTTAGCTGCTAAGAATATCCTCAATGATTATCTCTTCTCCAATGAGATTGAGGCATTTCCCATGTAGGGCGTGCATCAGCAGGTCCGACAGGTCCCTGCCTCAGCACCACTAATCCTGATGTAAGACAGACAGATAAAGTGCATGTGAAGAAACAGAAAGATAGACAGAGCAGAGGTAGAGAGACAGGGGAGAAGGAAGATATTAAAGATGAAATAAATAAGAGAAAGAAAAGAGAGTTAAATTTCTTCCTCTTGTGCCAGGAGTCATATTCTGCCAGTAGTTGCAAGAATACATGGCTTGTTGTTCATTACCTTAGCTGCTACACAGTGTGATTTAGCATCATGAAAACCTGATGATTTATAATATTTTCCAGTGACTTATCAATGACACCAGAAATGCTGTGAATATCATCAGTCCACCATTACTAATTGCTTTATAACATAATATTATATTAATCCATTTGACTTTGTGTCTGCAGGCCTCATTCAGAGTAGCTACAGGTTGGTGGATCAGGGGAAATGTTTTCTAAAGCTGTTTCTAGGTTACATGTCATACCCAATTAGTAATGGGAACGTTTAAAATATGAATTTTACAAAGCACAACATCAACTGTCATTGCTGATTTAATGGTTTGGAGGTATTTCGCCTGTAGAAAATAGCCGAAGGTGAAAATGTGCTACGAAATATTACACTTTTCAACCTTGTCAGAGTAGTAGGCTTGTGACCCAGGTTTGGCGCTGTCTGTAGTCCATGGGATCAATTGTGCAGCACTTAGTTTTAGATGACCAAGATACACCTGAACTCTGAACGATGTTATTGATGTCCATAGATGGTACTCACATAGCAGCTCATTTACACATGGGGCCAGCACCAGAGGTCTAAACGACTCACTTTTAATTTTGCACACCATTTTGTACTAAATCCAACATTCCAAGATCTGATTTTCAAAACACATGCATTGCTTTCATCTTAGACAAGTAACAAATTGAAAGGAGTGGAGCTTTTGAGGTTATGTGCTTTCTCAGTGACTCTAATTTTAAACATTTGATCCAGCTGCTGAGCTGTGTGTGTGTGTGTGTGTGTGTGTGTGTGTGTGTGTGTGTGTGTGTGTGTGTGTGTGTGTGTGTGTGTGTGTGTGTGTGTTACTGCCTTGTCTGGGCCCCAATAATGGTACTGTACTAACTTCACACTGGAGAAACCGTAAAGCTTCGCTACCACTCATAAAGCTTTAGAGCCCACTCACTTTTACAGATCCTCCCACCCAGTGGGAAGCAGGAGTGTCTATTCTTTATTATACATGTGTATAGAGAGAGAAAGAAAGAGAAAGCCTGGTCCTATTTAGGCAAAACATCATTTCTGAGGTCCTGGTTCAGGTTAGGCATGAACTGGTTATGGTTGGTGGCTGTTTTTTAGGAGGTAGAGTAGGTCAACCACTTGCCAGAAGGTCTGTGGTTTGATCTCCAGCTCCTCCAGTCCACATGTTGAAGTGTCCTGGGCAAGATACTGAACCTCCAATTGTCCCTCATGGCTTTGCCATCAGGTATGAAGACGGGTGTGAGTGAGTGAATGCAGTCTTGTTTACAAGTAGAGAAAAACCAGTGCACCAACTATGTATGAAATATTAGAAGTTCATTGTGGTTGACACACAACATGTTCCAAACAAAAGTTCAAAAATGTTTTAGTTTACCCAGTTACTGTAAGTGGAAGCTGTAAGTTTCTCCTGTGTATCTCGTGTGTATGTGAGTGTATGTTTGTGTGTTCATCTTCAGCTCTTTGGTTTCAATCAGAGGATCCAGCTCATTCAGCAAACAAAAAAACTATGGAAAATTGAGAACTGACCAAAATGGGTCATACAGGGATGTGCATGCGGACATACATGCTTGTATTGGTGTTAATGCTTCAGCTGGAGGACAAAAGAAATAGAGGGTGAGGAATAGAGAAACACAACACAGATGGAGTAAGTAAACTGTGTTCCTCTCAGCATATCAACAGGTCATAAACCTCCTCCTAACTATGAAGAAATACCCAAGGTAAGATGTTTACACTTTGGTGTCTGTATGTGGGTGTGTCTATCTGCATGTGTAAATAATCCTCTGTATCACCAGAGTCCTGGGTGTGTCTGTTTGTTTGCAGTGTGTGAACGTACAGCCATATCAACTCCCTGACCCTCACAACCATCCTGCTGTTAATGCTTCTGCACTTTTTCACACTGAGTTTCTGCCAGCATATAGTGAGCATTTACTAGTCCTGTTCAGCCTTTTACTTCATTATCACGATGGCTATGTTGATTGATGGATGGGATAACCTACATGATAACAGCAAAGCAGAAGGATACGGGTGGAAAGTTAAGACCATAGTCTGTATATAATAATGTTCAGTTGAATCCACAGTTATAGTAAATGTAGATATGAGAAGTGTCCAGCTAAAACATAGAAATTCTAAAGTCAGGTAAATCATCATTCTATGTCATATCACAAGACTGGTTGTGTGTGTTGTGACTGAAAGTTAATCACTACAGCGGCAGTTTTACCTAAGTCTTGTCTTAACTTCCTCAGGTGTCAGAGGTGTGTGAAAGTCATTTCCTCTGGCAGGTATAGGAAAAGTCTGGGGATTGTTTCATGTCAGTCCATCCATCCAAAAAGTTTTTTGACATAATGCCCTGTGTAAATTACATGCAGCCATGTGAACAAAGGGGACGATCTGTCCATTCACTCATCAGTCTGTCTAACTCTGTCCCTTTTTGGCCCCAATGCTGTAGTTGTGTAAGAATAGATCAGACAAATGAGTAACTTCAGCTGATCATACAAATATACACACATCTCACCTTGACTTGACCACTTGACAATGTTTTGTTCTTGTTAAAAAAATGAGAGTGAGGAAAAACAGGGTGTTTTGTCTTCACTCTTTTGACTCGTCCAACAACAGGAGTATCCTCATGTCCTTTTCCAACAGAAACAAGAAAAAAAAGTCTTCACAAGTTGTGTTCACTCACACATCACAAAGACAATGGAAACAAAGTGTTCAGTGGCTTGTTCAAAGCCAAGGAAGCACTGGGTCACTCACCACATGTGTTTCCTGAATCTGACCACCATCATACACATCTTGTTTTCCTGTGATGATCCAGTCAGAAACCACTTTTTTAACTCTAAGAATGAGGGTCAGGTTTGTTTCCTTGGTATAATAGAGTGGGAGATACAGTGGCTCAGTGGTCAGATGACTTTAAGAAGGTGAGAGGTAGGGTACACCCTGGACAGATCATTAGTCCATCACAGGGCCAACTTATATAGACAAACAACCATTCACACTCACATTCACACCTACAGGGAATTTAGAGTCAACAATTAATCCGCATGTCTTTGGACGGTGGGAGGAAGCCGGAAAACCTGGAGAGAACCCACACAGGCACATGGAGAACATGTAAACTCAGAAAAGCCCCTCCGATATGCCAAAACCATGCCTTATGGCAGTGAGTTGGAATACACAAGTATATTATATTCTGCTATGAATATACTGCATTTAATAGAATACCAAACTGTGGTTGTTCAGCTATGCCTATAAATATGAAACTGTGTTCATGTGTTGGCTGTGGTTGCAACTGTACACCTGAACACCACAGACACTCTGTCTAAATCATATTTGTTGTTAATACTAGCATAGATGAGTGTAAGAAAGTTAGGCATAATCAGCATGCCAGAACATTATTTTGTCAGTCCAAGAACAAGACAGAATAAGAATAATAAGAACAATCCTCACAGTTTTTTTTGCAGAGCTACAAAGTAGCCTATTTAGGGAAACATGATACCTGCATCAGTCATAGCACTAGCCTAAACATGTTAGTATACCCGCATAAAATATCACAAGCAACATCACAAGAAGATGTCGGAATTCCTACAGGGACAGACTGAGTCCTGGTATTTTCTGGTTAATGCTGTCATGAGGGATAGATAGATACTTTATTGTCATTGCACTGAGACAACAAAACTTAGTTCAACAACATTTCCATATAGCATATCAAATAATATATAAGCATATAAAAAAAAATAGTTGTCTTAAAATATATAAATAAAATAGGAGTAAGTAAGCATAATAAATAAATGGAGTATAAAAATATATTAAGTTGTCACAATAGTAGTCATTTCTGGCAGTCAGTATCACATTCAGCTCCCTAAGCTTCAAGAGACTGTCTACTACCCGAAGGAAGAAACTGTTTTTCAGTCTGTTTGTGCATGCTCAAATAATCCTTAGCCTGCCTGAGGGAAGGGTGGAGAAAAGTGAATGTCCAGGGTGGGTGGGATCTCTGAGGATGCTCCTGGCGTGTCTCCGGAGGCAGGTCGAGTGGATATCCTCTAACTTGGGAAGAGGTGATCCAATGATCCACTGTGCTGTTTTAATGGCCCGCTGCAGGTTCTTCTTGTCCATAGCAGTGCAGCTGGAATACCACACTGTACAGCAGTAAGTTTGAAGCTTGTAACTAGGGCTGAACGATTTTGGGAAAAAATCAAATTGCACTTATTCTTACAGATATTGCGATTGTGATTTGACTTGCGATATATTTTTATATAAAGTCAAGCTTCAGTCCAGGATTCACTATATACATGTAAAATGCGATGGATGATTACCATTTAAGATATCATTGAAATATTAACAGCTGTGAACTAATCCAAGGATGAAAATGAAAATATATGAATCCAAAATGTATTTATAGTAACAATAAATGGTATAGTACATTCACATAATGATCCATTGAACAATTCTCACAGAACAAACAGTAGCACTATGTTCTCTTGGCTTCTTTGCAGTAACTTTACATCAGTCAAACTGCTGCCTGTGGTGATTTTTCAAATGCTGATACACTTAGGGGAGACTGACAGGCACACAGAGAGCCAATAGAGACAGACACAGCTGATTAAAACTCTACAGGATTTGTCCTGGTAGAAAATACAAATACAAATCTAACTTAATGTTAGCTAGTTCATTCTACCATTTTCTCTTTTTTCTGTCAGCTCAACGAGGAGTTCTGCAACTTTATAATATCAGCAGCTACATAATATGTACACTGTCAATCGGTTTTAACTTGTCATAACACAGTAGTTTCAGCTTTAATTGTGTCCGTTCTCAGGATGGGCATGCAGGTAGAATGGAGCCAGAGCAGAGAGAATCGGAGTGACTCACACTGACTGCGTCACTCTGTCACGCTGTCGCTCTGCCGTCTGTTTTCATCAAGTATCTAACTCCAGTTAGTTTTATCATTTCAAGACAAGATGTGGTTGTGAAGTTTACAGCCTGTTGCTCTGATGCTCCTGCAGTGTTGTGTGTGTGAACAGCTAAAAAAAAGTGTAACAACGTGTCCACTGACTCTCTGCTGTAAAAATAATCGCAGTCTTTGCGATTTGAAAATCGCATTTGTTCAACCGCGATTGCGGTTTGATTTAGATAAATAGTTCAGCCCTACAGCCCTATTTTGCAACACTGAAAAATTCTCATGGCGGCAGTTATTTCATATTTTGTAATGATGATTGCAAGGTAAACAGTAGAAATACAACAGCCATGCTATAAGGTAGTACCAGCAATGTGAACGTGCATGTTGACTTTGCATTGGCATTTCTGCTGCATCACCAGACTGGCCACAGTTTTGTGTACTACATCAGGTGTCTATGTAGCTGGGTGTCTTTACACATGTACAGTCAATACCTTCATACATTTCTCGGCTTCCTGTAGTAATGGACATGTCCACTTGGCTACATGGACCCTTGCAGCTAAGTGGATGCTGAAAGTATAATGTGAGGTTTAGAGCCTTATCAGTGTTGGGGCTAACAATGCAAAGTGCTCAGGGTGGTGCCATAGAAAATAAGTCAGAAGCTTTTATCCTCTGGGAAGTATGAATGCATGGAAGTTTTATGCCAATCCTCAAATAGGTTGTGAGATGTTTTGTGGGAAAATTTTACATTTTGAGTGTAACACAGTGTTGTTGCTGACCACCCAGTCACCAGATCTGAATCCATTAGAACACCTTTGGGATGTGGTAGAACAGGATATTAGTGTGTGGATCATGGAATCCATGTCACCAAGAACTGAGGCTGTTTGAGAGCCAAGGTAGGAACTACCCAGTATTAGCAAGGTGTTTCTAATAAAGTGCTTGGTGAGTGTATACTGTACAGTGGAAGTTGCTGGGAGTATGAAAAAGTGCTGGTCATTGTGTTCAATTTGGCCTGAATATAGTAGTAAACTATTAGGAATCATCTGCTGGGGACCAGTAGGTTTAACAGGACCATCAAGCTGCATGGACAGACAGTCTGATCCATAGAGTTGAATATGATCACCTATTTTAAATGTTTTTGTCAGTGTCAGTATTTAGAGTAAAAACAGCAAGAACATTTATAGTGAGGACTGAGTGGGATGAGAAAAACTTTCCTGTTAAAGATAATCCTTCTTTCTCTCTGTCATTGTTCTCATTGTTGATGTGTGAGAGTTTAGTTTTGCTTCTCAGAGAGTTAATGGATAGTTTAGATAAATTCCACTCATTCACCACAGAATATCTTAGCTGCCATCATTGACCTCTCTCTCTCTCTCTCTCTATATATATATATATATCTGTGGGTTGGTTAGGTAGAGATTCTGCAGATGTACTTTTCCACCACTTGGGGGAAGCACTGATGCCTGATGGAAATCACAATCATCTTGAAGAGCAGTAGCTCTTAAAACTGGGTGCTTCATAATGTCCCACAGGCTGTCCAGCCTCAATAATGTAAGAATGCCTGTTGTAATCCATGGTTCAAGTCTCCTTACTGTTACCTCTCCACATATTCAACACAGTATGCTTTCCAATAGAAAATTTGCAACAGATGAAATCCTCCTTAATGAGTTCACAATATTTTCAGTTTTTAAAGGTCTCTGAAGATTGTGAAGACGGTGAAGATTTTTTTCCCCTAGGGGTGGAATGTAATATAATGTGCATTTACTCAAGTATTTCTATTTTAAGCTATTTTATACTTTATACTATACATGAGGGAAACACTTGTATTGTACTTTTTAGTTTGACTGCTTACAGTCACTGATTATTTTGTTGATTAGTTTACATAAAAACCATATGACCAGTTTCTCAGTGAAAAAATGTTCTCCTTCAATTCATTTTATCCTGTAATTCAGTCTATGTTTTATTTTGCGAAGTGGAAAAAAATGCCAGTTCAGTCTGAATATTTCAGCCTGTTGTCAACACAGATTAACTTCTTTCATCAGATTTCTAAAATCAAATTCATTAATTTTACTGTCAGTACTGCCACAACCAGCCTTTTCTTTCATTATTGTTTGATTCCTAGACATTTAAAAAAAGTTCAGAAAACTGATCATGATCATCCATGATGGGACTGCAGCTGAATCAATCAGTGCAGTTCCTAACTGAAACTTATAATTGCTGTTGGATGAACATGATTTGAAAAGGTTTGTCAAATAAAAGATACGGTTTCACAGTGAGTACAGCAGATTGTTATTAAACTGTGTCAAACCTGAACTGTATCTAATGGTCCAATCTCTGAGTATCTGTATTTGCACACATAGTATTCAGTAGATACTGGAAATGTCACATAACCAGGCAGGGGAAGTTCACTGAGAAACTGTATTTCTGTGGTGTGGGATGGGAATGTGAAGTGTCTGGGAATTGCATAATGTGGGCGGAATGCTGTCACCTCTCAGCGTTCAGTAAGCGAAGTCATTCAGGGGGCTCAGTGTCATTTATAGGAAGAGAAATGAACACAGGACTGTTAACACTCATCACTGCAGCAGAGGGGGCAAACTGAGGAAAGAAAGAGCAAGACAGGTGGAGAGATTAGTGAGATACTATCCATTTTAAAACAAAAAACTCAACACACATCAGAAACCACAAAATGGGATTTTTTTCTATTTCTAACTGTATACAAACACAGAGGATGTGACAGAAATCACTTAAATCAATACGCACATGCACGTAAGTACAGTCAAACAGTTTTTCAGAGGTATAGTCTTTTCAGTGTGAAATTCCCTCATTGCTTTACTATCCCTCCACTGTAGCTCAGAGACACAAAAAAAACCTGTAATTTAAGAAGAAACTCATTTGATTTGTCTAACTTAGACTGCCACACTGCCAGATTTTCATTTTCAAACTTATAGTCTTTAGATCCAAGTGATGCTGCCTCAAGTAACATCACTGGAGACAATTTATTAGACTTCACACCACTCCCTCTGGAGGCACAAAAGGCTTTGTTTAACTCTTTTTAAATGTGTAGCTGTACTCCCCAACACCTGTAAACAGACCTTGATGTGTAAAATCAGTGATTTTACCAATAATGATACTTGTGACGAAGCTACAATTTCCCTCAGCCCTAAGTAGCTTTTTAGCCTCTTTTAGCTCATAGTTTTGGTTTGACAGCCTGGAAACTTTTATCAACCTTGTTTTCAGCAGGAGCAGGCAGCTGTTTTCAATGAATAAGCTGTTTTCAGTCCTCTACCTGCTTGACAGCAGACAGCAGACAGTCAGAGAGCATCTGGTGAACATAGTGAGGTATTTAGCAGCTAATGGGACAGAGATTTCCCCCAGGAGGTGGTAGAGACCAAAAACCACTTCACTCCACATGAATGGTCATGTTGTTCTGTACCTGTTACGTGTGTAAATAGACAACTGTTACTGCTAACATGTTCACAATAACAAGCTGGCAGTACCAGTGTTTTCAGGTTGTTCTGCCCAAGACGCCAAAAATCAATGAATGCAACTTTAAAATCAGGAACATGGGAGAAACATATAGAGGCTTTGTTGATATTTATTACTTTAAATTTTGTGGCACAGTCTATGCAGATTAAAAGCATATGGTCATATACATGGTAATATACATGTAGCATTATTGTCATCTAATAGTATGTTGCTGTTGAGACATTGTTATAGAGCCAGCAGAAGATCTAACCAGGAAACAGTTTCCCCCACAGGCCAGGAAATGCATCATCCTCTGACACACACTAACAGACACATGCCACGCCCCTCCACACACACAGGCAGTGAAAGGACATCCTGCCTAGTTGTATATGTGTGTCACTGCTGACTGCTGAAACTCCACACACCAGGTAAAGAACAGCTCTCTCCTTCCTGTTTTCAGTCCCTTTAAATGGCTTAGAAGTGGACATTAGTACTCTGTTACACCAGCACGGTACTTTTCATGTGCTGCTTTACGTTGTTAGTCCGCCACTTCTTGTTCTGTGGTTAAAGCATTTCAGGGTTGGCACTTCAGATCTGAACATGTGAAAACTAGTTTGCATGCTTGTCAGCTGTGAGTGTGTTGGCATCTTAGCACAGGGAACAGAGAGTATATTAACAACATTTTAACTACAGAAAGATAAAAAAAAATCATTTTTGATCTGAAAGTTCTAACTTTTCCAACTTTTTAATGGTTTTCACGATTAAGATTAAAATTAACATTAATTGTAGTCTTGGTTTAATGATTGGAACGTGGTTATTGTATTATTTGTGATTTTAAGGCACAGTTTATTACCTAGCATTTTATGTTTGATATTAAATGAGCAGCTCTTTATTGTCACAGTTAAAAATGACCACAATCTGTTCATAAAGTGTTGGGGGTGAAGTGGTCCTGTAACCACAACCCTTGCCAGTGTGCAGTATTGTGACACATGACTGTTGGAGTATCAGGAGTTACATCACAGTTACAACCGTTGAAAAGTGTGTTACTGTGCTGACCATATCATTTTAACAGGATTATGCTGTAATGCCTTAAATTACATGTTTTTGTAATTGTGATCAAAACCACTCACTCCCCAATTCTGTGGCAATTCTGATCCAAGTCCATTGGACCTTACTGAAGGTTGTTGGACAATAATGGAGCTGTGTGGCACAGATGAATAAGATATCAGGCTTTGATACACAAACAATACTTAGAAGGATACATTCATTGCTGGGTTGAGTTGCATGTTGGACTTTTTGACATTAAGGGAACAAGGAAAATAGTATATCACCAGACATATGCTTTTAAGTCACATCTCAGAGATACTTTGCATTTTAAGAGTGTCTCAGTTTTTGCACATGAAGCAGAGTTTCCTGTTACTGAGTTTCATCTGCTCAGTTTGAGTTCTGTATGACAGCTGAAGCAGAAAATAATTTTATCAAAACCTGATAAATGGCAGCTTGCTAACACCAACATTCAGGAAGGGGGAAAAGGAAATCGTCCTAAGAGCAAAACTCTGTAGGTTTATCAACTGGGCTGCTGAAATGTCATGTTACAGCAGATGTTCTCTGTTGTCACATGGCAGAATATGCCTGTATAACTCCTTTTACTAAAAGCTAAAATGTTGCTAGAATATTTTATTACAGAGGAGCAGGACAAACACTTACCCACCTCACTTCTCAGCTCTCTGTTTCAAAGTAACTTCACCAATGTAACATCGTGGTGCTTCTCAAACAAGAGCACAGTCACAGTACATGATAAGGATATACATGCCATGATGACCGCTCATCATGTTGAAAATGAGAACTTGTAGTCACTCTTTAACTACTTCTGAGTAATCAGATGAGATGTGACAGATCCGTTTGTTGCAGGGGAGAGGTGAAATTAGTTGGAAATATGAGTCAGTTAACTGTAAATGAAGCTAGTAGATGGGCATAGGTGAATGTGGAGACATTTCTCCTCAGCAGAACTATACTGTTGTGTATGATATTGTTTTACAGTTCACCAGATGACTGATGCTTCCACTCACAACACCTAGCATGGATGTGATTCACTGATAGTTTTGCAACAGCTGATGTGAAAATCACAGAAATCATTTTCATAATACAGTCACACTTCCCTGTTTTTCTTTAGAATTTCTCTCTCTGTCTCTGACTTTTCCTGTGTGTAAAGATACATTTCCATCTGTTTTCTGACTTTTTGAAGTGAGACAATAGATGGACAGTTTTCAAGTGTGACAAAAAATTATGTGACTTGGAGGAAGATAATCTTCCATCTTTGTTAACGTATGAGAAAATAAACGTACCTTTTGTCAAAACACATCACATACCACAGAATTCTTCAAGGAATAGAGACAAACAAGCATTCACACTCACATTCACATGCATGTGAGTTTCGAGTCATTTATTAACCTGCATGTCTTTGGACTGTGGGAGGAAGTCGGAGTACCCAGAGGAGGCCCTGTTCTTAGGTAATGAGAGATTAATTGAATAAATCTTTCTGAGGCTCCTGTAGCTGCTGTGCATTAAGATTAAAGTAACCTCAAACTCACACCAGAAACCACACACCAGTGGTGTGTAAGTGCTGCACACAGACTCAGAAAACACATCACATGACCTGACCACAATGTCTGTCTAGATCAGTGTTCACACTGCCCACTGACACTACTAACACTATGTTAATATATTGTTTGATAATGATGGGGGCAAGTTTCCATAAATAATGTTAAGGTAAGATAATAACAGAATCCACCAACATAAGAAATGACTGTAGATTAAGTATCTCCTGATGTCTCGAAGAAGGCTGAGAATGACTGTAGAAGCTCTGGTACCTGCTGAGACATCTTTAAAAAACATGTTTCAATGATTCTGGCCATTTCATTGCATCTTTACATCGGTCTGTTGTTTTATATTGTAACTGCTGATAGGATTAAGGTGTAGTCTTAATCAAACACAAAACCCTGACTGGAGTGCAGTGATGGAGACAACATCAAAGCAAAGGATATTTGGCTACATCTATAATATTATATTCCTCTTGCTGAAATACCACATTCCTTTATGTTCTTTTTCTGTCCTTGGAGCATTTGTATGCAGATGTATTATTTGCATCTTCTTTGATAGACTGTTTTCATATATTTATGCACACTGCAGAAATAATGACAATATCACACTTAGAGGAATATCATTGCTTCATTTGATGTTTAATTTGGGCTTATGGGCCACACCTACCTTGAACAGGAGCTCCTAACTCGCCCAGTAACATGAATTATAAGGCAGCAAGCTGAAAGGTCTGACTGTTGACCAAACAAGAAAGAAACTACATTTTCATACTGAACATTTCCACAAGCGTAAAAGGGTGCTGTCTTTTTTGCCTTATAATTGGTCGATGGTTCAATTTTAGCTTCTTTTTTTTGCGATAATGGCAGAGAAGGTTAGGGTTAGGTGGAAATGGGGGGTGTGAGTCACAGCTGAATTCAACTAATTGGTTTTATAGGTCACAGTCTCTTGGAACTGCAGTCAGTGTGGTGGATGCAGCCCTGCACCTCCATCCCACACTGACTGGCAACTCAACTGCTGCCTGGGGGGGCATAGTCCTTCTCCTCTCAGGGATTAGTGGAAGCTCCTTGGTCCATTTGCATGTGAATGGATCCTGGAGCTGCTTTTAGCCACCAACATCCCCCTCCCTCCCTCTCTTTCTCTCTCTTTCTGTCTCTCAGCCTTTCTCCACTCCTCCTGACATCAGGGAGAACCACAGAGAGGGTGAGGGAGAGAGGCGGTCAAAGAGGGAAAGAGAGAGTGCGGGACCGTCATAGCAAACAAACTTTGTAGAAAGAGGATTTTAGAGAGCAGAGAGAGTTCTTCCATCTCGGTCTTCTCAGAGTGAACTTCATCGCCAACCAGGGAGTCATACAACTGGCTTTTGTGAATGAGAGAAGGTAGGATTTTTTTTGTTTCTGTCATTCTCAATGGTTATCATTGGGATACGCTCAGTCTCCTCGGCTAACAATGAAGGCTGACAGGACTGGTCCACTTTGGCGGTCAGAATGGGGGTGGGGGTGGGGTTATTTGGCCTCGGCTGGTTTCTTACTGTTGTATCAGACAGATTCTTGAAGTCAGTGCTGCTTGAAACTGAAGAGAAGATTCAGAAAGGGGTATAAGTTCTGCTTTGTTGACAAAGTGTTTAAGTTTGAAAACACATGCACAAACTGAATGTTGTGTCTGTATGAATAACAAGCACATTTTCATTTATCTGCTAGTCTCAGTTATTAATATACCAGTCTTTATTACATGTTCCATATATCATGATACTGTAAAATAAGTCACACATAAATGTTTTATATATATCTATCAACCATAATTGGGTGTTATTTTCACTCAACCACAATATGCACAAGATGCAACTAAAATTATATTCAGTCAGTTAATTAGCTGATTATTCTCTTGATAAATCAACTAACTGTGTGGACTATAGAATATACCAAAATTGTGAAAAGTGATCATCACATTTGATGTCATCAGATGTCCATCAAATCTTTGGTGTTTTAATTTCAAAGCTAATTGTATTCAGTATCAAAATAGTGGGAGATTAATCCTAAATCCAAAATGCTGATTGTTACAGCTACAAAGTTTTTTTTTACAGCAGTTCATGTCTGTCTTATAATATTCATTTTCTGTGATATTTTGCATTGACGATTACATTTGATAATAGGGTAATTCTAGTTTATTAAAGTGATTAACCATGGATTAAATATGGATCTTATATTGTCCCATTACATACCCATGATTATTCTCATCAAAATAGTGTTTGAGGGGAGGACACAGAGCAGTCAGGTGAACAGGCTGGAAACAAATTCCCAGATTAACCAAATTTATTTGGAAGATGAAATGAAGGTGAACAGTAACATTATAACCCAGACTGTAGTGAACATCCATCACAGTTTACACACCCATTTCCTGCACCGACTCTGACTTGCTGTACTTACTGTAGTTGTAAGCACACAGTTGCCCTGTGCAATGAGGGATTATTAGCAACATTTCAGTTGTACTTGCTTTCAGTTTGACCTCCAAATAAAGTGGTTCAGATAATCTGGATAAAGTGTTGGTTTGTTTCCAATCTGTCTGATCGTCTGACTGCTCGTGTTTGATGCCTTGGGGTGTTCCCATGGGCCCAGGTTGGTCAGCTTTAGCCACACTGAGCTGTACCATGATGACATGCCTTTCCACCACAGCTGTACCAAACAGTGCTGCTGTGGTCCTGTTTGGTAGCAGGGTCGACCACAGTCCACCTGTCCTCTGCTGTGTCCTCAGCTGCTAAATTCATGTGCTACAGACCAGAGAGAAACCTCTGTCTGCAGCTTCTACTTGATCTCTGTATTTTAGAGTTTAGTTTCACTCCTGTGTTCATGTTTGGACTCTCACGTATCAGCCTTATTTTACAATTTTTAGCCATGTCACAAATTTTCAGCCACTGTGTTTGTCACAAAGTTAGTGGAACTATTCTTCAGTTAAAACAGGTCTAATCAACCAGATATGGACATCTCTACTCTGTGTGGTCAGTGTATCAATTTGAAATGCTACAGACAGAAACTGTGACAGTGACCTGACAAGAGCTGCAGATGACAGACTGTGGTTTTTGCCTAAAACATGTCATCAACTATTTGAAAATGTCCTTCGACACAATGTGAGCGACAACAGGCAAGAGCCAACTGCACTCATTTTGATTCCCACAGAAAAGCTGTTCTGTACTCAACATACAGACCATACAACAGGAAAATGACTACTTGATGACTACACTTGTGCAGCACAGTGGCTGTGTCACAAAACAACTATCCAGTCGCAGCAGAGTGTGTCAGTTCTGTTCTCAGTGCGACAGAGTTACAGATTTATGAGAGGCCAGAGACTGCCCGCCACTTTCTGTGGATGTGTAAATTGCTGCTCAGTACCTGTGGACATGTAGATCCATGCTTCATGCTTAAGCAGATTCACTGCAAACTGAGTCAGTGTGAACTGTCAGCTCAGTACTTGGCTGTTCAGACAAGTTCTCTGTCATTAAAAATTTTTCACTTCAGACTTTATCCTCAGTCCAGAGCTAATCTCTCTAATCTAGTCTCTCAGTTTTTTTGTTAATGCTCTACCCATCCACACACACACTGTTGTTCATCATGACTCATCATGTGTAGTAAGTTCAGGCTGAGGGTCACCTTGAGCTGAACAGGACTTAAAAGCCTTGGGGGAATTGGGTTGGTGTAGTTATGGTTCACACCTGAGCTGTCAAGGTTTGTCACTGATGAGGCTTGAGTGAGCGTGGTTTGGCTCTGGCATGTCATGGTAGAGTCTGACTCAAGGCCTCGATCTGCTTCGAACAAACTTGTCATATTGTCTTAACAGCATCTCAAACCCCCTCTCTGAAGCCACAGTCACACCCATAACTTGTAATTTCTTCTTGATAACAATCTAGCAGTCACACACACAAGCAACTAGTTGAACATGTAGTTGAACAACCCCATTCATACAGACCCCAACAGAATGACTTCATGCAAATGGAGGAACAGAGTATCACCCATGCTCATCAGCCATGTTAACTACTCACAGTGGGGCTTAAAGTCAATGTAAAGAGATTTGTCTCTAAACACCTTATTTATGTTAGAAAATAGTTCCTGAAAACGTGAAAAGTCTGTAAACTACATATTACTGCATTGTGGAGTTAGACCATTTCACAGTTTTCCATCAGTTTCATGTTCAGGATTTTATGGGCGGGTCTGAAACGGTGGCTCAATGATGCACTGGAGCCACCATTCAGCATAACCACGCCCCTAACACTGTAACTGTTATAAATATTGGTGCTGCATTAGCATCAGCGTTTCTACCGCCCAACCACATGTTATTTTAGGTTTTGCTAGCTAGCTATGCCATCGTCCTGCAAAAACATTTTCTAAACCCAACCGGTTGAGGCAGATGGCCGCCCACCCTGAGTCTGGTTCTGCTCAAGGTTTCTGCCTTTTAAATGGAAGTTTTTCCTTGCCACAGTCGCCTAGTGCTGCTCATGGTGGGATCTGTTGGGTCTCTCTCTGTAAATTTTATAAGATAAAGAGTACGGTCTAGACCTGCTCTATATGAACAGTGCCTCGAGATAACTTCTGTTGTGAATTGGCGCTATATAAATAAAATTGACTTGACTCCCTGGATGCCAGAGTTTGCAGAATGGCCATCGTGTTATTTAGATTTTCAAAGGCATTATGAGGAGGTGGATGAATTTAGTGAAGAGCCACACTGATGGAGAGCTGAGGAACACCACCAGTACCCGCCTCTGCAGTGACTGTTTCACTCCAGTTAGTTTCACAAACTTTCATCAGAGACAACAGGAATTCACCGATAATCACTGTCACTTTTAAATGAGGCTGAACGGACCATCTCCCTCCCCGGCCTTCACCCTCCTGTCCCGCTGACACTGCTCACTGTCTGCCTCTATGTGTGTGTCTGTGTATATTCTCCTAAAGATGAGGGATTAAACTGGTTAGACACACTTGTAATTACAAAGTTAGTGTGACATCATTATACTTTGTTTTCCCATATTAATAAAAATAAGTAATATAACTTGTTTCTTGAGTCCCTGAAAGACAGACAGGCCATTTGATCAATGAGGAAGTGTTATTTCTATACATTCCAAATCAATAAGAAATTGTCCTCAGTGCTCTGAACTTGACTCTGGCTCTGGTGGCTCAAACATGAACGTCTGTACAACTCCAAGGCTGCCAGTATCCATTTTTCAGGTCGTGGTGCTAACAGGATGCTAACAGGGTGCTAACTGTCTAACTGCTGCAGCGTTAGAGTGGGCGTGGTTTCATCACCTTCAGCAGACACGCCCCCAGTGTCTCAGAGCAGAGAGACCTCTTTATATTTTCATGACTTTGAAACCTAATATGTTTCAAACTTAGCTGGGTGGTTAATAACACATTTTTCTGTGGTGTGACTCACATCTTCACACAGAGTTTAAAATCATACTTTTTCTCCAGCAAAGTCAGAGGATTGTTTTGATTTCAGTCAGTTGAAACATTTCTCTGGTAAAATCATAAAACCATTAGCTAAAGTGTCTACCACACTGCCCTGCCAACTTTGCATTAACTGATCCCATCCCAGTGTGGTGTGATGATGGATGACATGCCACTGTGCCTTCACACCATTTGGTTAATACAAACATTTTGTCAGTTGTTTGGAGGAGACGGTCACTCTCAAAGACCAAATGTTTAAACATGTGATAGCCTCCCCCATCTAACCAGCCCTGGGTTGATATTTTGATATTCATGAGAGCATTAGCACCTCTAAAGAACACAGTGGGTGAGGCTGTTGCTGCTGATTTTTTGTCATCATCTGATCTTTGTCATGGCAAGAGGATGGTGTTGAGAAAACATTGAGAAATACAGGTTAGAACATGTTACATTGTGAGGTTACAACATTATTCCCCTCTGTGATCATATTGTATGGGATGAGATGCAGTTTTTTTTTTTTGTTGTTGCTCTGTGCGGATCAGTACAAAAATGCTTTAACTCACAGTTAATGTTGTTGACACCTTTGAGGAACATGGATCTGTTGATGAGAAGGTTGGGAGGGTGTGAACCTCTCTCTCAGTCTCTTTTTTCATTCTTTACGCAGCCATTTCTGTCATCTTTTGTGTTTACAAGTGCTACACCATGAATGTCTACCAGGAGAAAATGTGCACCGTTTTAACCACCATCTCCATTTTTAAATGGTAATCACATCTCCCCCTCTCTAGGATGACAAGTTTTTCTCGCATTTCTGCATGTGTCTGTGTAGATCAACACATCATTTCAAGAAGTTCTTCTCCCTTAGGCCTCCACTTTCTCTGTGGTACATGTTTTCAGAAAGGGAAGTGGTGGTATGCGAAGGTCCCGCAGTGGCTCGACTGAAAAGGTGGATCTAATTTACTGTAATGATCCATCTGAGATGTCTCTACACCAACTGCAGCACTGCATCACAGTCAGACAGGAACTAATCTGTCAAATTTCAGTTCACCACTGATGTGTAACATTATCAACGGGACTGCATTGTAACGTAGGCGCCTCTCTTAACAGAAATTAATAAGGTTGTTGGGCGCCAGACAGGCAAGGTATAAACTAACCCACCTATACCTGTCAAATTGATTAACTTTAAATTAGAGAGTGCTTGCGTCCTAGTTACAAAAGGAACAGTAGAAAAACCAACCAATAAATGAGCGATATGTATCTTGTATTAAATCAACTCTTTCACTAGTGTTTCAATAATGAAACACAACATTTCAGCATCCAGAAAGAGAGAGAGAGAGAAAAAAACTCAGATATCACAAATCAAAATCTCATTAGACAGTCTCATTTGATAGTCCTGAAACCACTGTGGGTATGGATGCAGGTAAGAGTATGTGTGAGTCCACTGGGGGGATTTACAGTCACTTAAGGAGGGTGAAGGTGTGAATGGATGAATATGGGAAAGTGAATACAACTCAGTCCAGTTCCGTTCGGTTCAGTTTAGTTCAGTTTGTATGTATGAGTGAGAAGGAGAGCAGGAATGTATTCAGGTGAGCATGGGAGAAGCCAGGAGAGTTTGGGTTGTGAAGGGGACTTATCTGGGGGTGGATGGTTGGAGTGTCCTCTGACCCGGAGAGAGAAGCCTCAGAAAACCGAGCAGGACAGGACCAGCTGCTCCAGGGTTCCCATTTTCCCATCCTCCTACAGTCTTAGTTCCACTAATTCAATATTCCATCTCAAACTTCCTCAGTAAAAGTCCATGTCAATCCATATTTGATCCATGTTACTAGTCCTCCTTTTTTTCTCTCACATTTCCTCTTTTTCTCTCACTCTTCCAGTTATCAAACCTCCTTCCAGTCTCTCCTTTGTTTGAATTTCCCTCCTACTCAGCTCCCAGGTGTGACTCCTACTTGTACCTTTCCCATCCCCCTCCTTTTCAGCATGATGCACTGACTTAATATTTAGAATATTCCTATGATATTAATCTGTGTTATATATACTACATCTTGTGAGTTAATCTGCATTTATCTCAGTTTTCATTTATAACATGCACTCTGTTGTAGCTACTAAGCAGAGAGTTTATTATATTGTATCTCTTTTATACAGCCTGAGTATCTGTGTGATATTGTATCTGCTGGGCATTGTATTTGTGCCTCCTTGAGCAAACACTGCCTGGACCTCCTCAGTCTCTTTCGTCTGCCGTCAGACACATTGTTTGCTTTTCACATGCATCTCTATTCACCACAAAACTCGAAAATTTGTGTGTGTGTCCCTTGGTTACTTTGTCTTCTACATTTCTCAATGTCTCCACGTTATTTTCTCTGCTTTTTTCTCCATATCTGTACAGTTACATGCTGAGCCAGATGCCAATTAATCACTAATTAGATGTCACCAAAATATCACCCCATATCACTCAGAGACATAAACAAGAGAGGCAATGAATAAAACTGACCCATAATTGGAAAGAAATATTCAAACGGTTCTTTTTTAAATAGATAAATATAAAATTTGTTCAGAATACTACTGCAACAACTACTCTGTTGCATTATCTGTGTGCATTTTAAATATTTAAAGAATAAACTCCACTAAATTTAGCTCTGTCTCCTAGAATGTCTGTTTTTCACAGCTGGGGGACTCACAAGAGACACATTAATAAAATAATGGTCAAATCTATCCAGCAGAGGCTAAGCTAGTCAGACTTTTAACTCCTAGTATGAGTTAAGTTCCAAATAAACTGTATCCTACAGTTACCATGATGCATTGCAATTTTTCTTCTCCAGTGCCACAGAAGACAACCTTCACAGGCTGAGTAAGACTACACATGACAAGTAAACTAATCTTTAGTCTTTCTTTAACTGTTGAGGTTTAGTCCAGAGACATTCTTATGAGAATATCTCTCCAGCCTCCAATGCACAGGACACCTTTAGATTCTAAAATAATTATACAGCCTCGATGCAGCCTAGTGCTGAAAACACAGATGGTTTCACAGGCTGTTGTTTAATGACACTGAACAATTTTAGGTTGAGTTCAACCTCATTACTTATTCAACAAATACATGCCCCTGTGTGCAGTTAAACACCTCCTGCTTCAATGATGTGTTCAGTTTAATGATGTTCAAAAAACCCAGACTTGTCTGTGTCTCTCACTCTGCCCTTCTCTGTCCTGACTCATGAGATTAGTTCTGTTCCAGTGGGTATTTATAGCTGATTAAATTATGTGGACTAACACTAACCATCAGCTTGTGTGTGTGTGTGTAGTGAGAGTAAAGCCTAGAAAAATGGTGGAGCTTCTTGAGTACTGCAAACCCAAATCACAAACATGCTTCAACCATGCTGGTTTCAGATGATCAAAATACACCAGGTCAGGGAGTATTTGTACACCCACACACACACACACACACACACATGCAGCTTCAAGTTCTGGGGATTGTCAGTGCCATCCAATCCTCTTAAGGCACAGACCAGACTACACATACACACACAAACACACACACACACACACTCACAGACAGATAAAAGAAGGGATAGACTTCTGGTACATATATCTGAGCTAAGTCCTGAGTGTGAACACACTTTTTTCACCTTGAGAGCCATATAGTCAAGTGTCATATACGGATGAGTGTGTGTGCATAATTGTTTTATCACATTCACATATGACACACATCTACATACTCAGATTTTTTTTTTTTTCATGTCAAGTTCTTTGTCAAGAAACTCTCACTTGACATCATTGCTACTACTACTACTTATACTAGCTCACATTACTGTCCACTATTGACTATTGATAAGGAAGACACTGATTATTGTTACAGAATTGTTATCTGCTGCTCCAACTAAAACACAAAACATGAACATCCAGAAAGCCAGATAAGGAAGCATTATGTCTGATTTTTATCTCTTTGTTTACTCAGAAACTGCTGGAGAGACGGTGGACCCACTTGGACCCAATGGAGGAGAGAGAGGAGAAGGAGAGAGGCATCATGGGACAAGAGCAACAGGATGAGAGCAAGAGTATGACACCCAAAGGCTTTAAATACCCAGAATCGCATGACAGAAAAAAGAAGAAAACTTTGTGGAGGTTTGTGCAGAGATGGAGGAGAAGGGAGAAGGGAATGAGGAAGGAGAGATGAAGAAAGAGATGGAGCTGGAGGCGAGGTGGACAGCAGAGCTGAGCCAGACTGTGTCAGGCCAGCAGATGAGTTTCATCCAGGGCACGACCTGTTTTGGCTATGTGGGCATCGAGGCAGTACTGGACCAGATGAGGCGCAGCACCATGAAGGCCGGCTTAAGTTCAACATCATGGTGGTTGGTGAGTCTTCACCCACACAGACAGGGACCACACAATAATAATATTACTGGGCACCATGAGAGGAGCACTACCCTCTGAGCAAGAAGGTTCTTTTTCCAACCATTTACAGTGAACCTACCTGTGTTCTAAACAATATAGTCCATCTAGCTCCTAGTTAAGTGACATTGCCTTAGTGACTAAGTACAGTATACCAAAAATTATGAGTGGGTTGGCAGTAAGAGTCCATCTCTGTACATATGTCATGTATTAAATGACATACAGAGAAGTATTTTATTTGAAGAAATGCACAGTTAATATTAATTAGCCAGTAGAATAACAGAATTACTGTATCGCAGCTTAGTGCAGGAGAGGTTTAGGATCAGTGACTTAACAGTCAGTTAACTTTTTTCTTTTACCCATTTGTAGAAAAGGCTAAACTCAGTAACAAAGAAACCCTTTTCTTTTGATACCATTCTGTACTCACCTCTTCAGCAGAGCAGAGACTGCCTTTCACTCAGTCAGCTCTGCCACTGTTCCTGTTCGACAAATGCACACACCAACCTCTGCCAGTGTGTGTGTGTGTGTGTGTGTGTGTGTGAGCCACCCTTCTGCTAAAATGCGTTCGCTCAGTGATCAAACCAGCCACCCTGCTGTGTTTTGGCTAAATTACATTCTCTACAGTGAGATCAGCCCTCTGAGCCACTCAGCAAAACTTCCACTGTGGCAAGCTTGCAGTCTGAATTCAATGTAGGCTCATAAGGATGGCCACTCAGGTCACTGGGATGTCATATTTCTTAACTTGTGTTTTTCTCTTTTCAATTTAGAGGGATCAAATTTAGCTGTGCTGGAATGGGGTTCCCGTCTCTTCTATTGAACTAATAGATTTTGCTTTTCATATTGGAAGAGGAAGGAATGTGTGAGGAGTGAAGTGGATGGAGAGTTGGGGCTGTCTTCTTTCCTGCCACACACATACATAGAGAGAGGATATAAATCTCTGTTGTTTGACTGAAAAACCAGGAAGTTTAGCCCTGATAATTATTTGTAAACAAATATGTTAATTGCTTCATTTTGGTGTTTGTAATCAGTTACAGTTCCTTAAAATTGTTTTCACCTTATTATCTTGCAAATCAATCCTCTTAAAATAACAACATCACCAGAAAGAGGACGTTTTGGGCAAAAAAAAATATTTAAATAGTAATTATATAAATCTGTTGCATGATAGAGGAGACTATTTCATCAATACTACCAAAAGCTGCAGTTCTTATAAAAGTTCCTTAGACATTAAAGGTATATTTGTTATTGGATAGAAATAACGTCCAGATATATATAATATCATGCTGTAAATTGGCTGGTCTCCGCCAGTGGTTTGTTTTGTCATTAGACCTGTTTAGCAAGCTGTGTCAATTATGCTAACAAGCTAATCTAAAGTTTGCTGGCAATTCTACTTAGTAGGAAGCTGGCACTGACCAGACTACTGCATTACTGTGTCCAGAACAGAAGTACAGTTGATATTTCCGCTATCTTGGCTCAGATCTCATCACTGAAAGCTATAATTGTTGAATTTTTTTTTTTTTTTTTTTTTTGGTAGCTGCTGCTTGTGGCAGCAGAGTAAGGCAAACACACAACATTGACATATTATCATCTTACCAAGAGTCTGTGGTTATACAGTCACCTATTTATACCACCCAGCAGACACAGAGCACTATGTTCATTCATTTGGAATCATGTGTGTGTCCACCTGATTAATCAAGTCCAACAGTCACTTCTCTTTAGCTCTGTTTAAGGCTCAATCAATGCCTGGGACAAATATCCGTCTCCTTGGCTGACAGATCAACATACTGCCGACTGAGCTTTTGTAACCAGCCAGAAATGTAATTATTTGCATTAGTTTCTGAGAAAATTTCCATTTGTGCATTTAACAATTGAGGAGGTTTTAGGAGAGCTTTGGTATATTTGATGGAGCAAGCAGCTTTGTATGGTTGAAGGTGGTTAAAGTAATTTGCTGTATGTGTGCAGGCTGAGTGGTTTGGGTAGTCCACACCTGTCAACACTCTGTTCAAGTCCAAGGTCAGCCGGAAGTCCCAATGCCTAACTAATAGGATCAAAAACAGTTAAACCGTATTCAGTCAAATACTTGTGAGTTCAACAATACCCATCACACACACACACACACACACACACAGGTCACAAGTCAGCATTTCTGAAGCGAATGTGATTTGTTCCTTTATGGCTTTAGGAGTATGTAACAGAGACAGAGAGAGAGGATATCAATATATGGGTAAGTATTCACAAGTGTATAAAAGCTAGGTGTGTGTGTATTTGAACACCGTCCTTCTTTCTTTTCTGCAAATAACTCAACAACATTTGTTCAGCTAGTGTGGAGAGTGATCCATTGTGTTGGTCTAAGGAGAAGAAGAGAGCTCTCACATCCTACTTTCAAATCACTTTTCCTTTCACATCTTGTCTGACTGTTTCCAAAACCCATTTTCTAGTTTTGAAAGATGTTGCATATCTGTTCTTAGATGAATCCAAAATAAGTGTATTTCATGTGCATATCTTATCTGCACACAGTTGGATGTTGTGTGTCAATTTACTCAAACTGCCTGCTCTTAAAGGGACAGTTTCTTTTGTTGAAAGTGCTTCGACACAAAATGGTTCTCTAATTGCGCTGAAACACCTAACAGCTTGTGACCTGTTGTATAAACTTCACACCCCCTGAAAACCTCATTGCTCACCTCCACTGGTTTAACATGTCACCTTGCTGCAGAAATGTACAGATGTATTTCCTGCTAAACATCAGCATTATAATGTTGTCATTGTGAGCATATCATAGAAAATTTAGCTACAGTACAGCTTCACAGAGCTGTTAGCATGGCTGTCGACTCTCTCTATTATTCAAACATTCTTCTTATCACATTTTAGTTTGAGTTTGAGTGGACATGCATATATTTGCAGTATACAACACGACTGAGTCCACTCCTGATCAGTGTCACCTGTCACAAACAAATGACACTGATCACTGGTTTTTATGAAGGTGTGAACTCACAAATGAAAGCTGTCATCACCAGCAAGTACTAGGCGAAATGTCTCATCAAATTCAAACAGGTAACATCCAAAGTGTGTGTGTGTGTGTGTGTGTGTGTGTGTGTGTGTGTGTGTGTGTGTGTGTGTGTGTGTGTGTGTGTGTGTGTATTTTTACTTCCTAGGAAAACCTCAGGCCAAAGACATGTAATGTCATTTATCTTCTGATGTTCCTCACACACTCAAAGCCTTTCAGTCTCTTTGTTGGGGAATGCTCGGCCTCCTGCTCGCCATGTCTTCTAATATACAACCATGTCAGATTTATACCTGTACATTCTAAAATACAGAAAACATAAAGAAACTGTTCAGGTCATGTATAAATACGACCATCGGAGGAGCTGTTGAAGAGACAGCTACACAGCAAAAGGCCTAAATATGGTCATGGATCTGAAGCAAACTGCAGGTTTCATCCCATCGTGTCTCTTTGCTCTTTGTAGAATTAGCGGAGAGGACATTTTGTAATGGGTCAATATGCCTGAGCATATGACAAACTGATACTGTTAAAGATGATGAGATTTTACAGTGTAATGTCCACATCAAATTACACAATAACTCAAACCACAGGAGACAGTTACTGTAAGTAAAACAAAAAGCTAAGTCTAGCTAACAATATTCCATCATACATGGTAAGAAAGTGTATTGATGATTTTGCTTCAGAGCCTTACCAGAGCTGAGGAAAGGTCATGATGTGATTAATTAAAATCAAATAAAATCACCCTCTAAAGTGGTGATGGCTCAGCAAAGTTCAAGTCAGTTTGTCTGTTGATTGTTTTGCCTTTGTGCAAGTAGAAATTGTGGCCTGATGTGGTAGGAACCTGTCTGAGGGGTCAACAAACAACAAAGATCCAGAGCTAACTACATGGAATCTCAGTGGTTTAGATCTGTTATCTCACTGTGGCCCCAGACAAAAAGGTCAAAGGGTCTTAAAATCATTAGGAACACTGCTTACTGGACCACACAGTTCTGAATGGACAGATCAAATTAAGGACTTCTGTTTAGGAGCATGGCTGAAGTTAAGTTGTGTGATGAGATGAGGAAGTGGTTTGCCTCCACATGACAGACTGTCAGAATGAAACTGGATAGACTCCAGACCTGTTTTTCTATTCAGATGTGTACCCTACATGAACCACAAAAAAAAAGTTTAGCTCTGTATCACAGGTCAAAACACAATATGGTCACTCTGCTATATTTTGTACAGCAATTGGTTTCGTCAGTACTTCTTGGTAAAGACAATCATCTGTTTCCATGATTCCCCCTTCAGCCCTCCCAGTCACAATTCTCCTACTCAAACCTCTACACCGAAGTTTTTACTGTATATTTACTAATACTGCCCCAGGGACAAACTGAGTGATGTTTAGTCCGCCACCTCTGGCTACCAAACTCTTGTCTCTGTAAAACTTTTCAGTGGAAACTCCCGAAGCTCCATGTTGAGTGCTACTTCAACTCACTGCCTATAACCATGGGGAAAAATCAGTTGCACAGTGTGTGTGAGAGAGAGAGAAAGATCCCACTCTACCACTCCTGTCTGACTGGAAAACAGATAGTTTGGTTGTAGTTTAATTTTTAGGCTGATTATTTTACCAAAACACAATTCTAAAATGCTGATTCTATACTCGCCTTCAGATGATCCTCTCGTAACCATCTACCAACAACTCAGTTTCTGATCCAGCAGGGTACACCCTGGACAGATCACTAGTCTATCATAGGGCTGATATATAGAGACAACAACTATTCACACTCACAGTCACAATTTATAGACAATTTAGAGTCACCAATTAACCTGCATGTCTTTGGACTGAGGGAGAAAGCTGTTATTGTACCACATTATACAGTATGTAGTATTGAAGTCTAAGAAAGCCTAATAAATACCAATATTGTATTAATAAATGGTAAAATGGACTGTACTTATATATTATTATTATTATATTTCTTAGTCTTTTCACCACTCAAAGCGCTCACTACATAGATCACATTCACCCATTCACACATTCATACAGCACATGTATATACAAAGTGCTTTTCTATGCATTATTCACACACACCGGATGCGCACACACTGGAGGCAATTTGGGGTTCAGTATCTTGCCCAAGTGATACTGCATGCAGACTGAGAGCTGGGAATCGAACCACCGACCTTTCTGATTGGTGGGCGACTGCTCTACCTCCCGAGCTTGCCAGCCACCTACTGATAGCTCAGTATCATAACACCACCTCACCCATTATGATGACAGGATATACAGTGTACAGATTAGTGTAAGTTGTATATTTATTAAACCCTCTGAAGACAAGCTCAGTTCCACTGTATGGAGCACAAATTTCATCAGATTCAAGCCAGTGAGCTCACAGGAGTCAGGGTATATTCTGGACAGGAAATGTGTTTTTCTAGTTAGATCTGCCTTCTGCTGAAGGTGTGAACCAGTGAAACCAGTTGCTGTCTTGTTGTGTTACCCCGCTGACTGGTATAGGGACGACAGGCAGGTTAGTGAAAATCTTAATAATTAGGTTCCAGACGCTATTGTCATGGCCCCGCCCAGGAGGGGATTCATTGCTTACCAAATTAAATGACAGTGGACTCAAATGATAGCTCCTACTTCACTGCTGAGCTTCAAACATTCACCACAATAATATCACACCAACATGACTCAGCAGAAGGCATCACTTATTCATCACACAAATACAAGTGTGTTTGTATTACTATGGATTTATTGTCTCATGGCCTTCAATGATTTCCTTTTATCTTTACTCCGACTAATCTGAAAACTGCTCTTATAGTTTTGTCCTGTCACTAAGGACTCAACTTTAAGCCAGTGTCAACCCTAAACCCAACACTATACTATGCTTGATTCACAAACAAACACAGGAATCCTGTTTCGAATGAACTGGAATATGACATCAGGTTTGTGTACTACAGTATATGTATTAATAAACTGAACCTGCAGGATAATGCTGATAAGCTAACCTGCACTCCCTTTAGGGGTGAACATCTGTTCCTACTGCTCAACAAATGTTACGTGATTGGTGAGGCAGCAGCATGTCATTAAATAAAAAGACTGCAGCAGCTGCGTTCTGCTGTCTTTCAGTGGAAACTCAGGATTTTTTGCTTTTGAATTCTCTACCTTCCTACCTTATTGCATCTTTGTGTCATTGTCATGTTTAGTGATTGAGGAGAAGGGAGTGAAAATGAAGCTGATAAGTGATCGACACTCCAGGATTTGGAGACCAGATCAACAACGAAAACTGGTGAGTTGCAGGAGGGTGGAGACAAGAAAGGACAGATGAAGGTGGAGAAGGAGATGGCGCTTTCTAGAAATGACTAGTATAGTATTTGGTAAATAACTGCATAACAGAATAATTGGAATTGTATGTAATATTGAGTCTGTCTACCCGCAGTAAATATATACATTCCTCAATACGAAGCTGAAAGTCAAAGCACTTTAACCCCTCGATGAAAATTGTGTCTCTGTCGTAATACTTTCTGACTGGACCGTGTGATGATAACTATATGAAATGTAGAAACCAAATATTAGATGCATGTGCACATTGTTCACACAAACAAATAAAGGTGCCAGGATGCTGAGTGACTTAAAAGTTGTAGCCACTGCTGGCATTGTTCAGGTTGATTAAAGATGTTTAGTGACTCTCTTCATATTGTTCTTACTGTCACCAAATCTACAAAAAGACCCAAATCGACAATGAATGTTTCCTACCGATGTATCCAGATCCTGATATACACCATCTTATTCCTCTGGACATAGAGCTCAATTGTTGTCAGCACATCACGTTTATGTTGCACTGCATATGCCCTTGAACAACATGCAGTCCATGAACACACACACTGTAGTTTATTTTCACTCAGTCCCACACACACCATCCAACTGCCCCAATAACTAATGTGTGAGTGCTGTGACACATTTTATATACAGATTCTCTGCTATAGAACATGAAGGCTGTTTTCTTCCTCACTCCTTCACTTCAACTTACATATTCTCCCTTTATTTTTAGCACTATGTAAGAATGAAATATATCACCTGATCAGCCACCTACTTCCAGCTGACAATGCTAAACCTCGGCTCAGAAGATTTACTGGGCAGATCAATTTCCTCAAGAAAATGTGAACTTAAAGCGTATAAGGGAGATACACCTGGACAGGGCATCAAAAAGGTTTTGGAGTTCATCCACTTGAGATAGATTCCTTCTAGGAGATGTGGACGGGTTAGTGGCCAGCACCATGTCTCATTATCGTAGCCACACCACTACACAGCAGCAGCGGTGACAGCAGGTCCCAGCAGTCAGACACACTATCTTCAGATTGATTTGACCAGAATGACCAGAATATTCCAGTCCTCACTGACCTCTCTCCCAGCTTAAGCCCATAGTGAAGTATGTCAATGAGCAGTATGAGAAATACCTGAGAGAGGAGTTGCATGTGAACCGCAAGAGGAGAATACCTGACAGCAGAGTCCACTGCTGCATCTACTCTCCCTGCCACTGGACACATTGTTGTCATTCACTGCTGTTCATGACTGATTTTAAAGAAGGCATGTTGTACTAATCTCAGTCACACATTTAATTCTCAGACCATGCTGAATTATAATTAGATCACAGTACTGAACACATTTCACTGTTGTCTTTAAAATGTCTCTGTCATCTCTCACGTTTGGTATCAGTCGACTGTTTACTGCTGATCATGGCCCTAGATAATAGGGGATCACTGAAGTCAGTAGAATTCATCTTGACTGTGTCAGGAATGTCTATGCCAAAATCTGTGGCAATCCAGAGACATTTTACACAAAACCTCATGGTCTGGGAATGATCACAGTTCATTGTCTGGGAACTATGAATGTTACTCAGTCTGGACCACAGTGGTGGACTGACAGACTGACAGACTGACATTGACATCCCTAGCATCATGCCACTAACATGGCTAAAAGTACTGGATGTGCTCAGCTGTGGTTTTAGCCTTTGGCGTTGATGTTGTCCACTCACTGCATTAATCTACCTGCATTATGTTTTTGTTACATTTTGCTTCCATAGTCTTTCATTCTTGTCCAAACTGACCAAAAATCTGTTTCCAGGTTACGCCCCATTGATGTTGAGTTCATGAAGAGGTTGGGGAAGATAGTGAGCATCGTACCAGTCATCGCCAAAGCTGACACACTCACCATTGAAGAAAGACAGGAGTTCAAAGAGAGGGTGAGGGAACACACAAATGCATGCACAACTAAAGGTTGTTGTCTATCATTTTCTTTTCCTCCAGATGCTGCTGATTGTGCAACATGAACAAAATAAATATCCTACAAATACCACACCACCTGACACCATGCGTGTATTCAGCCCTCATATTTCCTGCTATAAGTACAACACATGCAAAAAGGCATGTGTATGGTTTAGAGACAGAGTGGGTGTTTCCAAGTGCACCTGATATTTTGGTTCATGTAGGTGCAGCAGCACAAAGTGCAAAGGGCTGAGTGAAGATGAATATAAATAGGAGGATGTGGTGATTAATAAATATTCTCCAGTCACATCACTGGTCTCATTGCTATTAAAAAGCTGAGCCAATCACAGGGAGGCTTGTCAACTACAACTAAACAAATAGAAAGACACTTCAAGAGGAAATCATACTGTTGTCTGAATGCTGCAGAGTGACGTGATGTGAACACTCAGCACCAAAAATCTGCAGCCAGAGGCAGGTGGTGTGTTTTTTTTTATTTATTTGTAAAACAATAATAGAAATAAATACTTGAAAAGGCTCATGGCTACATCAAACTGACACTATTTCAGGGCCGTTGGTGTGATCTGATGGCTCCCAAATAAATAACAGACCAGTGTGATATGTGTAGAATTGCACAGGGTTATTCTGTAGCTGTGTCATTTGTACATAGTTTAATGAAGGTAAACACAGTGGGTAGTCATGTGTAACGTCACTGCGCTCTGACGCAGCTCTCCTCCAATCAGAGGCGGCAGGTTGATTAGCAGATGTGTCCTGCTGCCTTCAGGTGCTGCAGAACTTTAATGAACTGTAGAATAAACCTTTCATACAGTACAAAGCAGCTGTGGACAACAGATACTGTTACAGTTACTCAGATTAATCTATAGATCAGTGCAGACTGATTTACTGATCTGTGACATCACACAGTATGGAGGGGGTGTAATTAAATTTGATTGTTTATGTCTTACTCTGTTGCTGCTGTGCATTTACTCCTCGTATTTGACAGAATCATCAGGTTGGCAGCAGATTGATGTTGTTCAAGAAACAAAGTCAGAGATACATTTTTCACCAAAATGCCAACAACAACTCGTTTTGCCCCCCCCAAGCTATTGCAGCATTTCTTGCACTGGTTGTTGCGCTTTGTGGAAAATAGGGCCCATACTCATCAGTGTAGATGTGACCTGACCCTGTTTGACCTGAGTTTAACCTCTGACCACAGATAAGACAAGACTTGGCAGCCAATGGGATTCAGGTTTACCCCCAGAAAGAGTATGATGAGGATCCAGAGGAGAACATCCTCAACAACAGGATCAGGGTAATGTCTCCACTCCTGTTTTTTCTTGCTGTTTTTTCTTGCTGTAGAGGGATACTGTTAAAATCTGGTATCAATATTTATTAGTTCAAGACAATTATTTTAATTTATACACATTGTTTATACACATTGTAATCCTAACTAGCCTGCTTAGTATGCAAACACACAGTACTAGGAGGCAACAGGATAAACACACAATGCACCATGTGGGGGTTTGGGGGTCAAGGTCATTAAAGAGGTGTCTCATAATTCCTGTTCTACAACCTGAATAAGGAAATTTTTTGTTTAACCAGACATTTATAAAATCAAATTACTGTCAGAAAATAGGAAACTTAAATGACTAACTGAAATAAAGTAGTAAATACTTCCACTGTCATAGTCAGAAAATTCATATAATGTGACAGTTTGTTGCATTATAATGTGCATCCTAAGCTAATAGTTTTAACTACTGTGATTAGAGATAGTGTAGATCTCATGTGTTATAGTGAATGAATCCTGTTTCAAATAAGCCTGACTGAGACATACTCATATTGTGTGTCCAGGAAAGTATTCCCTTTGCTGTCGTAGGAACTGACAAGGAGCACCAGGTGAATGGAAACAAGGTGCTGGGTCGTAAAACAAAGTGGGGAATCATTGAAGGTAAGGCATCAGTTTGACATCAGTGTAATCTCTTTCACCCCTGGTATTAACATTTACATTTACAGCTGCCACTGTATACTGATTGTGATATCATGTTCTCATGTGCTTGCTCATGGTGGAACTGTTGGGTCTCTCTCTGTAAATACCTATTTTAAAGAGTGTGGTCTAGACCTGCTCTATATGAAAAGTGCCTTGAGATGACTTTTGTTGTGATTCAGCACTATATAAGTAAAACTGGATTGAATTGAATTGAATTGAATGTTTGTAAAAGAGGGTGAGTAGGTGCCGCAAAGGCTTCAACAAGTATAGCAGCTGCTCCAATATAAACCCTCTGACTCTCCCTCTTCATGTCCCAGACTATTCCTTTAACAATCATTTCTCCCAAGACACCAGCCACAGGCATGAGAATCACTTTTGTGTCAGCAGCAGCTGTGGGATCTGTACCTGCAGCAATGGTTAAACTGACCATTATTTCATGGTTGGGACATTGTCTGACAAATCCACAAAAATAGATGTTAATGACAACAGCTGTGCTGTATCATTGGGTTTACCATACTGTTTAAAAATGCATGATCATAGAAACAGTAAGATGACAGACGGCTGTCTTCTTAATTTTGCTAGACAGCAACCCACTCAATTAGTCTAGATAGAGGAAACTAAAGGTTGTCTTACTTTGGTTGCATGTTATAAAACATACAGATACATAAGTTTCCACCATATCTGGAAAAGTGATTAGTCCAACACAAGATTATTATCATTCTAATCAATTTACTTCGAACCCAGAATAAATCTTTTCTCTTTCCACAGTTGAAAATGTGGCACACTGTGAGTTTGCCAACCTGAGAGATCTACTCATCAGGTGAGTGACAGTGCTGCTACTAGATGGGATAGGAGTCATTTGGGCAAATCATAACAATCATAAGAGATGTTACCACTACAATGTTAACGATGTGACAGACAGCAGCTGAAGGCAGGCTCAGGCTACTTTACGGCTGCCAAACTAACTTCTTGTACTGTGCACCTTGTACCATACGAAGTTAACCAGCTGAGAAAATATGTGTCACTATCTTAGTCTGTATGCTTCATCGTGTTGAGGACAAATACAAGACAGAGTTGTCTTTGTCCTACAAACAGCTGGAAGCAACAAACCTTCAGCTCCAATTGTTTTGGTAAAAGCTGACCTGATACAGAATCTGTCTTAATCGCATTAAAAGTTGCATTGTTATGGATATTTTGTAAAATATGTGAAGATGTAGAGCAAAGTGAATGAGACAAATCTCAACTCACAGGAAATGTGTTTTGTGATTTGGAGAACTCAGACTAGAAAGTCAGAAAAGCCTATTTAAATGATACAACTAAGTTTGCATGAGGGAGAAGCTTTGAGGCTTCCTCTTATTTGGTGTAATATCTGCCCAGACACCATGAGAGTGAGAGACAGAACCTGGGAGCAGGTGTCCCACACCAAAAGTTTAAGACTTGGTAACCCTTTGTTCCAAAATGGACAATCCATCCACTGGGTGTGAACAGTCAAACAAACAAAAACAATCTAAACTGAACACATTTTTTCACGTCCCTAAGTGAAAGATTGTACAAAACTGCAAGCCCTTGCAAATGTAGGGTGTGGTTATTGCTAGGTAAAGCAATTTCCCACAGGAATCAGATTAATCAGATAGAGAGTAGCAAAATGAATATCAAGTTGTGAAACTTTCTGTTTGTGTTTTTGTAAAGGTCTCACCTGCAGGACCTGAAAGATGTGACACACAACATCCACTATGAGACCTACCGTGTACGACGGCTCAATGAGAGCAATATGAACTTCAGTGAACTGGGACTGTCCACCTGGCCGCTGGAGAATGGAACTGCTGACAAATGTGAATCAGAGAGCCACCTCTGATCCCTCCGTCATCAATGTTTATGCTCCTCATCTGATCAGAATGAGAAAGGGGGAAAAGAAAGCTATTTTTACCACATAAAAATGAGATTGAGAAATGTTTTTTCCTTTTTTTCATTATTGGACCAACTAGTGGATTGTTTTTGAATGAGGAATTCTATTGGAGTTTTACACAAAACATAAGAAAATCATGAAATATGAATATATTTTTAAATGTGAGCGTATATATGTAAAATTGTGACATGTACAGGGCAAGGGAGAGCAGGCAGCACAACATGGCACAAAGAGAAGAAACATAAACAGTAACTCTCCCATTGGTATCAAAGGTATGTGGGCAGCCCTTTACGTCTTAACATCAGTGTTTAACCTCACTAACCGGCTAACATTTGGATAACAAACATTTTGAACAAAGGTTTTGAATTCATCTGACAGTAGAAACAACAATGAACAAGGAAGCAAAAATAGTTACAGCATGGAAAGCAGGTAAATGAATCCCTCTGGGAAAAAAAACGGCCATATAAAAAATATGAATTTGCTGTTGTGTTCAAGTGCTGCCCTGTTCATTTTGACTTAATCTGCTTCTTGAGTTTCTGGTCTGAAGTACTAAAATCGTGTAAGAACCAAGTTGTCCCACATGCTGTAGAGAGGTGGATGATGTGCAAGATGTGCAGATGATGATGTGAACTTATTTTTATAAAAAGATGGCTGTCTTTATAATACTGAACTGAGTTAATGGCAGATACAACTGACTGTAGGGAATATAAATTAAATGATTAGACTGTAGGGTTGGACTGCTGAGTTTTAACATTTCCTAGCCTCTTTTTACATTCTGGGCGCTATATCCACACTTACACAGATAAAACTGAAAACGCTGGTCATGTGTTGAAAGTTTTTGGCTCCACATGTTTTTAAGATACTTTTTGCTTGTAGTCCACATTAAAGTGCCAAACCAACAGAAAAATAATTGGATTGGTTGTCTCATATCTCCTTTAAAGAGCAACTACACCCAAAAGTTTTTGAAGTAACTCAGATAGATGTCATCAGTTGACCACATAATGCACCAGCGCAAGTATTTGCTTTAAAATCTTGCTCAGTGCTCCACCCAGTGGATAAAATGTGCATAGGACGTTCATTTTGAGATACATATGTGTGTAACCAAAACTGCTTGGCAGTATGACACCAGGTTTGCAGGTAACTGGGGAACGCATTGACATTGGTGTGGTTCCATTTATTTTTCAGTTATTATTTCTCAGTCTAGTCTCCTAGCCACAGTTCAGAACTGTATTACATATCACGCCTCTAACATCACTCTCTGGTTTGGAAATATGCCAGCAAAACCAGTGTCATTAAGGGTCATGCTAAATAGAGCAATCTCTGTGTAAAAGCGTCTCTAGAAACTAAACATGGAGGAGAAATTCATCAACATCATGATGGCCTTTCCTGAGTTGTACAGCCCAGTCATGACAGAGCACATCACTGTGCAGTCATGTGGTGTATTATCTGTTTTAAGTCTAAATTTCTGGTTATACTTGTGTGTATGCTGGCAGCATGTCTAACCAAAACATTATGAAGACTTCTTTGTATGTTTTTTGTATCACACTAAGATTTTGCCCCATACCTTGTTGTAATCACAAGCCCATGTGACACAGTCTTTTTTGGTGTGAAAGCAGCCATATCCATATTTGTACAGTTCTCTTTCTGTGATGGCTTTTCACCCTGCCTTCGAGTGTGGCCATTCAGAATAGGTATAAATACTCTTGCCTTTAGATGTGATCGGGTGAGTAGTCGTAGATGTATACTGAGACCATAATGTGATTTTATTGGCTGAAAAAGTGCATCTGGCCTCTGTGCCTTTACAGATACAATGGTTAGCTCTCATTGCTAGCACCACAGGCATGCACATCATATTCCATGCTACCTACACTGAGTGTCTTATTGTCATAGCCATCGCATCCTCAGGCACTATGTAGCCATGAGGCCAAGCCTAACATTGAAATTTGCCTCTCCACCTAACCTCTACTATTTTTTAAAAACTCTGAAAGGGGAAGTCCTGTCAGAGTGAGGATGTGCTCTAACACCCTCTGTGGGTGTCCTCACTGACCACAGCTACTGGGTGTGGTTAGTTGTGTGGTCAGTGGTGTGCTCTGTCGCACCTGTAACCACACTCAAGTGACGTCATTGTGCACTGACATGATCTAGAGTGAACCTCCTCATCACTGCAGCGAGGTGAGAGGTTATACCACTGGGGGTCAGCAGAAACAATGTTTTGCTGCTGTCAAGTTGCCTTTAAGGGCATTTGACAAAAATGTGCCTTAGCACCATCATTTGACCAGGAGTAGAGTTGAATAATTAGACCCTTTGAACACAAGAGACCTTTTACTCCAGGTGGTTTAGTAGGCTAAAGCTTCCTTCTGTCTCCTCAGACTCACTGTGACTTTTACAGTGTTTCAGTAGAGGCTATAAGACAAGATAAGATAAGATAATCCTTTATTAGTCCCACAATGGGGAAATTTACAACGATCACACCCTCTGGGTATTGTCATTAACATATCTGTCTGTGTCTGCTAACCTTATTAAAGAGCCGCTCCAACAGTCCATCTTGTAGCGGGAAGAAACAATGTTGCACCAACCTTAATGAGTTCATGTCTGTTGTATTTCTGATGGCAGCACTGCTGGATGTGACCAGGTGTAGTATGTTGTACTGGAGAGCTGGAGCTCACAGGTTCTGGACAGAGTACACAGCTGCAGCGGGTAGATGGCAGCACAGGCAGGACTTTCAGTCTGGGTGCAGTTATCTTGAAATAACACAGTGTGGAGGAAAGGGCCACATGGATATAACATTTTCATCTGTATCCACATTAGTGTGGATATTGTGTTATTACCCAGCACAGACAGCTTTCACCTCCATAATGTTCAGTCAGTTCAGTGTATTCTGTAATACTTGGGTTTGTGTTTTATTGTAATGACCATGTTTTCTGCCTGGCATCAATAGTTAACAGAGTTAAGCACTAACTGTTGCTCTTTTTCATGTACTGTGTTTGAGTGACAACTTGCATGATATTCATTCAGCTTTTGCATTTGTTATTCAGATATTCAAAATATATTTTTTATTCAAGAGAGACTGTTGAAGCATGCTTTCTCTGCTTTACATCTATATTCACAGTGGTTGCCAGTTCTCTACTGGTGACCACTGAGCAGCTGGAGTTGCGCTGTATGTATATGGTATCAAATTTGTTCCTTGGTTTTGCCATCATGCTTAATGAAAATAATAACATTTTACTCACTGGGTCATCACAGATAGTTTAGACACAAGAACATACCTCACAGCATGTTAAGTGTAATGTTGAGTCAGTCAGGTTTTAACCCAGTTATCAAAATCACTAGCACCCAACCCTTCAGCTACAGGCTGGTATAGAACCACATTTGGCAAAATCATAAAATGTTAAATGCTATTCCAGGCTATTTGCGCACTAATTGCCTTAAACCCGGCAGCACTGAAGTATTTATTTTTCTCAACGACAGTGTGCTGATGTTGAAACAAAGTTGGTCATCAGTATGTAAAGTAATCAGCTCCTTCATCTGTATGTGATGTGTAAAGTTCTGATACCAAACCCAAGACCTGGTTCTCCAGACCATGCATTGTGTAAAGCTTGTGTTCAAATTTTGTTATATTCAGGTTGAATATATTGAAATTTTTTTCTTTCTATGCCAACAATCTGCATCCCAGTTCATCAAATGTTGCAGCCAGTGGGAGGAGAGGAGGAGACAGAGTCCAGCTGTAGTGCAGAAGCTATTGGTCAGAAATAGATGAAAGAGATTTTAGCTTCAGTATACAGCTTCCCAGGTCTGATCCGGGTGATTAGTTTGGTAGTACAGTCAATCAGGTCGGGTTCTTAAAGGTGCAGGTATAGGTCTGAGGTGTAGGCATGTGCAGTACTCTGGTGGTGCTTTCTGACTACCGTTGCTACTAGGTAGCTGTCGTGACTAAAGACAAAACCAATGACAATTTAAGACTTTCTCCAGGAAAAGTAGGAGAGAAAAAGGCATGTGTCTTATAATGTTAAAATGCCAAACATTCACTGCAGTCATGATACCCCCTCCACCCTCACCCCACCTTTCACAACATGTTAGCAGTATGAAAAAGGTTTGCAGCGCAAAATCAGTTGGACACCCTTAATCTAGATCATTTTCTTGGAAGTGAAAACCGATGCGACAGTTGTTGAGATGATTTTTTGTAGTTTATCATAATGACTCACTGCACCCACACATGTACTTGCTTGCAGTTTTATGAGACTCATAGATGTTACATTAGTGTGACAATATAAATTATTTTGAAATTTTCTGTGTGTATCCTTCACATCTAATAAAAGTGTAAAGTGCATTTTCCTTCTCATAAAACATTTGCAAAGCTGATCTTTTAAGTATTTTAAATCCTGTATTGTTCATCTGTGTTCACCATAGATCGGTGGGATAGCAGGAATGTGTAACCTTTCAGCTGCATGCATGTGTGTAGAAAAAAAGCTCCATAGTGCTACTACAGGTCAGAAACTTCACAGGGGACCTTTAACTACACATTATCTTAAGTGAGTGTAGCCTCCATGCTAATATGTTAGCATACACAGTTTGGAATGATAGTGGAAACATGACAAACATGTAGTGGCAGCTGTTGCTGCGACATTTAAATCCAGTTATGGCTCAACTACCCAGCATTCAAAGTATCAGTGTCCCTCTGCCATCACCCATCATCCACAGTGACACCAAACCCTCCACAGTCACATTTCACTTTGGTTCTGATCACATACTGCATGTGGGACATGTTACTGTCCTCTTACCTGCTCCTCTCTGTACCCTGAACCTCCATGTCACTGTCTCATCTTTGTGTTTTATACTCAGCATGTACTAATGGTATGATTATTGTCTTGTTTTGTCTTTTTTTTGTTTGCTTCATTTTGTTTTTGTTTTGTTTGTTTTTAGTATTAATGAACACATGTTAAATAATTGTTGATTCACAATTAAAAACTGACTTTCTCATAGTGCAGTGTAAAGTCATTTAATAAACCTGCTGGATTGTAATCACTCCCTGTGGTCTTTCCCACTGCACCACTTCAAAGTACCAGCTACAAAGCAGGCACCACCCTGGGGCCCTCATTGACTGTCAGGGCCTCAAAGAGCCTTCCGCCCACTGTGTGTGTTACAAGAATAAATTGTTTCTTTATACCAACACTATATATCAGAAGTCTTGCAGGTTTTGACCAGTCAAACTGCCAAAACCTAAACAATAGACAAATTTAATTTGTAACCAACAAGTTCTCCCATTATTACACTATCTTGTTGGTCTGACTTACAGAGGGGCAAAGTACAAATCTAGTTTAAGACCTTCTATTTGAAGTCATATTAAGTTCATTAGAAAAGGTTGGTGTTTAATTAAAACGAGCTCAGGCTGACTTAACAAGTTGATGCACAAAACTGTGTCCAGTTGATATTATAGAGTAGTGGGTTGGTTTCTGGCTGTTTGAAGATATAATGAAGCAGACACGATACTTAAAATGGAATTTCGACTCTTCAGCTTATGTAAACAGAGGGATCGATGTGTGGGGTCACTGACTCCACCAACAGCAACCACCAAAATAATTTGATTTGAGATAATTATGCAGGCTCTCTGTAAAAATGCTTTAATTGACATCATCACCTGATGACATCATCAGATCATTTTTTCAAACTTTAAGCTCCTTCCACCTTCACAAAGACATCATGAAACTGGATGAGTAGCACTCTTGTGACCAATAGAGATTTTTAAATAAGGCTTTAACTTTTATATTATTTAGATAACTATTAAAGTTGTATAGTGCTCTGAATCTTATTTTATGATTGCAGCAAAATTTGAGAAGAAAACTCGCTGGAATGAAAGACAGTAGGTAGGCGTCAGACAATTACATAGTTAGAAAGGCAAGGCAGTTTTGCCCATATAGCAAATTTAACTACAAGCAAACTTTGTTGGTTAGGTAACGCCGCAAAGACAGTACAGTAATTACAGTAATTCTAAACTGGTTTAGATGATCTATGATCCTAGTTTTTACCATGAGATGTAGACTCTGGATATGTTTTTTAAGAAGTTAAGATCAATTTCTGATCTGCTTACAGACTCCAGACACAGAGGCACTGAATGTGAAATTAATTTCTGTCTTTGGTTTTAAGGCCAACTTAAGAATATTTCAGTCCTGATATCTTTATTCAGCTGATATCTTTTCATTCATTCAGCTGGTAAGTGATGTAATTAATACATGTTTATAGAGAGTGATCATTGTGTTAGGAGAACATCACAACACAACACTCACCTAGATTCGTTTATGAATGAAAGTATAGCAGTGATGGTCTTTCTATGAGTTAGAGCAGAATTGGCAGATGAAAAGCACTGCATGGTCATTATGTTTACACTGGCAGTGGTAGTGAAAGCAAACAAACGCGTTGGTCTGCTCTATTACGGAGACGTAGGTATGCAAAGCATGATTGACATGCCTCATGCCACTTAAAATGCAGTTTAATTTAGTCAATTCATCAATTCATCATGCAGGCAGACCAAAAATTTTTTGTCAAATCTTTTGATGATGTATGTTCTCAATTGGTGACCAATTAATTGCACTTCTGGAACAGGTGACAGAACTCTGAAATTGTAGATTTAGAAGTCTTGTCTTGTTTACAATGCCAGCAGAGGTCATGAGATGGCATATCTGTGAGTGAAGTAGAGTTTATAACATGGTTATATTTTTATCATCTTATTCCTCTGATCTTAGAAACCGTAGTGTCCTCTAATGCATTCTATCTTTATTTTTCAGGGGTTTGCCCAAGTCAGTTTCTTTGAATGTCCATCTGAAGCTTCTGTGTTCATCACAGATGTTCTGTTTTCATCTAGTGCCCAAAATGAAAGAACAACTCTGACCTGCTGACAGTCATGTTTTCTCTGTACTCCTCCTCCCCTCGCCCTCTCCTCATTTCAGATTTCATCAGTTTGTTTAAATACAGAATTTATACCTGTGAATCAGCTCTCAGTCTGATCCCTGGTCCTCTTCAGGTTATAGTTTTGTCTCTGTTGGTTGGTGGTTTTGCTTTGGACAGAGATTAGGTGAGAGCTGATCAGAGGGAGGAGGCACATTAATGACAGACTCTCTGCAGATCATTACTGATCATCTCTGTCTGTTGAACTGTTGAGTTGCAGAAATTGAAATTTTCAAATCAAGTCAAGTTTATTTCTGCAGCTCATTTAAAACAACCAGAGTGCTGCCCAGTTCCAGAAGTGATTTACTTGTGACTTTATCAACCAACCTTGATTAGAGGAACTTTGAGTACATTTATCATTATATCATTTACTTGTTTTTATTGTTTTATTGCTTTTATGGTCTGTTGAGGAATTTTTTAACATGTTTGGTAGATTTTTATGTAGCACCTGAATTTAACTTGTGTTTTGTATTTTACTTTTAATGAAATTAAAAGGGTACTAATAAAGTTACCTAACCTAACCTGTAGGTCTATAGTGATTAAAATGACAGCAGTCAAGGCACAATAACAATGAATGGTAGTGACTGAATACAAGGAAATATCAAAACATGTGCATCAATGTAAAACAGAAAACAGAATAAAATGTATAGATCAAAGTAAAACAAAAATAAAAATATTAAATAAAAATATTAACTCTAACAGTCTAACAGTGAACAACACCTGTTCAGTGGATCTTAGAGGATCTACAGCTGGAGTGGGGACAGAGATGGTCTGAGATGACTGAATTATAAACAGTAGAACCAATTATTTTCCACCCAGTATTTCACATTCTGGAGGTGATTAAGGGTGTGACAGAGCAGAGCCCTGAGGGTTTATCTGTGTCTGTGTGGCAGTGGAAGGAGACTTTGGAGGATGGAGCCTAAAGGGACCTGATACAAAGCAGATTAAATGGATCCCTGAGGAACTCCAGCACTGATTGGAGTGGCAGAGGAGAAGCTGCCGACCTTCACAGAGAAAGACCATTTGGGGGTGGTGGACTGGATGGATGACATCCACAGTTTCGGGTCTTTGCTTCATCTTATTTTGAGCTCTCTGGAAAGGCAGGGATCCTCCTCAGAGAGAGCAGAGATCAGAACTGAACTGGCTTTAGTTCCTTTTCTTCGCACAGTGTCGATCACGTCTCGGTCTTTATCTGAGAGCAGCCTCACCTCTGCTGTGAAGTCCTCTGAGGAGACACTGTCCTCTGTTGGGATACTGCTCTGTACAGTTCCCCTTCTCGCATCTGGAAGAAAACCAGGCAAAAAACAGTCACTTTTAAACAGGGATCTAATTCCAACCGTGTGAGAATGCAAAAAAGAAAAAGTACAAAGGAAATGTTCTGTACAATAAGGTGGAGTGATGCTGCAGGTGGATGAAAACTTTATCAGCCAGTTCAAATTTGTTTGGTCTTTGGTCATTACAGTGGCTTCCTCCGTGTTTATCGGCAGGTGGATATCAAACGTTGGGAGATAATCTGGTCCCAGATCTAGGTCAAACTCTGCTCTCTGAAAACCAGTAACAACAGAATCAGAATCTTAACAGTGTCCAAAGTAAAGGTGAACAACAGCAGATTTATGAATCCTGTCAGCGTGTTACCAAACCTGTTATTTGAAATACTCACCTTAGGCTGAACTTTCTGGACCTTCCCACAGTGAACAGAATAACCGAAGAACAACATGTTAATCAGAGGGATCATCCCCAGTAGAGCCCAACCGATAAATCAGCAGACCAGATCTTTGTTAAATCACCTGGGCTTTGTCAATAGTTTGGGTAAGGGTTATTGTTTCACCAGTAAAATGATAAACAAGGCACCATTTAATCAGGTGAGTTTAGATATGTACCATAATATCTGATAGATGTTGATGAGTTTGACTGAAAGTGAGGTATATCGTTTCATCAGTCTTTACCTCATCCAGGGGGACATTTCTCGGCAGGAGAAACACATTGAGGATTTGTCTCTGTGTTTGTAGGTTTGATGGTTGGAGGAACAACAAAACTTTGCCGCTAACTGGTTTCCTGTTCCGTACACTTCTCTAATCTCTTCCTAACCCAGACCAGGCCGAAGGAGGAGAGATGAGGGACTTTGACGATTACACGAGTGTCTGTGATCTGCAGCGGTTTGAGGAAGCTCATTCCATCATCAGTGATGTGGATGACTGACAGCAGGTCTTCATGGAGGGGAGCTGTGAAAACACAAAGACATTCAACTTCTGCTTTACTGAGCACAGCTTCATTACAATGATACTGATCACTCCATTCTATAGCTACGACACTTAGAGTGGTCATTGAGGAATTAAACAGTTGCCCAGGTCGGGCAATTCATCAAACACCACTGCTGCTTTTGGTAGATGGGAAGCCAGTGAGGAATTGTGTCCTTGCTGCTGCAATCAGGCTGCTTCTGGTCTTGTTCATTCATGGTCCCAGAGGATTCCAGTACCTTTTCTCTAGTGCCACCATCAGGCAAAAAATTCCACTTGTACACAAGATACTGTTCAAAAGTTTAATATTTCCTTAAAATTGATAAAACTCACTGACACTCCCCAGATGTGATTGAATGTGACTTTCCCCTGGCATCACCCTCAGAACAAACAGTTTAGTTTAATTACAGTTTAGTTGTTTTCCATCTCTGTAATGTCATGAGGCGCTTTCTGCCCTCATCACAGATGGGTGGATCTCCAGGGCAACAAAAGACACCTTTTATAATTCACTGACAATCACAAATCACAGATCAATTACAATCTGTTGCACCACCAGTATACTGTCTGTCCTCAGGGGTTATTTCAACTTGCAGTGATTCCTCATGACTGTAACCAACTGAAATGCCTAACGAAACCAATCAGCTAGCCAAACTCCAGGCTTGCCTTAGGGACATTAAAACTTGGATGACAAGCAATTTTTTTACTGTTGAACTCAGATAAAACTAAAATCACTGTAATTGGTCCCGAACATGTCAGAAATAGATTTTCTAATGATGTAGTTCCATTAGAAGGCATTTCCCTGGCTCTCAGCTCCACTGTAAAGAATCTGGGAGTTATCTTTGACCAAGATATGTCCTTTAACTCCCACATAAAACAAACTTCTAGGACTGCCTTCTTTCACCTGCGTAATATCGCCCAAAATGAGACATTTTCTGTCTCAAAGGGATGCAGAAAAACTAGTCCATGCATTTGTTACTTCTAAGCTGGACTACTGTAATTCATTATTATCAGGCTGCCCCAACAAGTCTCTAAAGACTCTGCAGCTGATCCAAAATGCTGCAGCACAATTATTGACAGAAAATAGGAAAAGAGACCATATTTCTCCTGTGTTAGCCTCTCTACATTGGCTCCCAGTCAAATCCAGAATAGAATTCAAAATCATCCTCCTCACCTACAAAGCCCTTAATGATCAGGCATCATCATACCTCAAAGATATCATAGTCCCCTACAATCCCACTAAGAGACTGCACTCCCAGAATACTGGTTTACTGGCGATTCCCTGAGTTTCTAAGAGTAGAATGGGAGGCAGAGCCTTCAGCTTTCAGGCTCCTCTACTGTGGAACCTTTTCCCAACTTTGGTCTGAGAGGCAGACACCCTCTGCACCTTTAAGAGTCGGCTTAAAACTTTCCTTTTTGATAAAACTTAGAGTTAGTGTTGGCTCAGGCTTGAACCATCCCTTAGTTATGCTGCTATAGGCCTAGATCTCCCATGATGCCTGAGCTTCTCTCTCTCTCACTCTTTCTCTCTCCCTCTCTCTCCACTCAATATGGATTCATATCCCATGTTACATGTTACTAACTCAATATCTTCCCTTTCCCGTAGTATTGTGCTCTTCCGTCTGTCTCTACTCTTCTGTCACTTTCTGCAGGTATTTCTGCCTCTGGAGCTGTAGAGTCTGATCTGTGATGACAAGTCTCCTGCTGCTCCTACAACTCCACTCAACACCTGTTGCTATAATTAGAAATTGCTTGTATTGCTATTAGTTTTATTTCTACGTTAGCAGTTAATACTTTAATTATCACTACTATCATTACTATTACTTTATTATTGGTATTACATTTTTTACATGGAACCCGTGTTATGCTATGTTCTTCTCTCCCTATTCTCTACCCCCTCTCCCCCCTTCTCTTTCTCAACCCAACCGGTCAAGGCAGATGGCTGCCCACCCTGAGTCTGGTTCTGCTCGAGGTTTCTGCCTCTTAAAAGGACGTTTTTCCATGCCACTGTTGCCTAGTGCTGCTCATGGTGGGAACTGTTGGGTCTCTCTCTGTAAATACCTATTTTAAAGAGTATGGTCTAGACCTGCTCTATATGAAAAGTGCCTTGAGATGATTTTTGTTGTGATTCGGCACTATACAAATAAAATTGAATTTTGTGGGTGGGTGTTGTGATTGTGGCTGTAATGAACTCTGCAGCCTACAGGGGCAGGTCTGTAGAGTTCCTTCATTACTCTAACACAGCACCATCATTTGTTTACCATCCTTTTTTTCACAGTGTGGGAGGTGTAGCTCACAGAGAGTACCCTGAAGAAACTGGATATTGTACAGTGGCCCTGCAGGTTTCTTTCCAGCTGATTTGAGGAGTCTCTTGTCCCATTGGATGGTCCTGTAGAGAAGCTTTGCCTCCTGATCCACAACAAACACCAGTCCACCTGCACCAGGACACCTGAACCTACAGGACACAGATGAATGGCTGAATGATCATAACGAACCTGTTAAATCCTGAGATGAAACTGTTGATCCCAGATCAGACCTCATAAGTCCACAGAGACCAGAGAACAAAGAGACAAACTATAGGAAAACAACACAAACCACTGGAGTTCTTGTTTAGTGTTAAAATCACATACCAGAGCCACCACACAGTAAGTCAGAGCACGTTTCATCTGTACTGTTGCTGCAGAGGCGTGAACGTGAACACACATAAACATCAGAGAATAAAGTGACACTGTTTGTGCTGAGTGTAAATATTGGTTGGGATATCTGTGTTTTGTTACAGGTGGTCAAGTCATGTCACACTGTCAGAACAATGGGGTTTTCACCTCCAAGGCTTTAACCACAATACTTTCCTGGATCCTGTCTGATATTTGGAGTGACAATAAGATGGAGTTTGTTATCAACAGGCTGTTTGGCTGTTGCAGCATTAGCTGTCATACAGATACTGTACCACACCTCTGTGGTGAAAAAGAGGAGGACATATTCTGGACACCTGCTCGTCGTCCTTGCTGACTTTACTGCCGCCACAGACTGCTGTGGAATAAGTAGTGGAAAACAAAATGCACAAACATTTTAAATCCAGCTAATCCCCACTACAGACAGCAGGCCTCAGTCTTTTTAAGTGTCTTAAGTCCTGCACTGTTTCCATGTTCTGCAGGCTAGCGGAACAGTATGAAACCACTGACAGGAGTGTTTATCATGTACATGTGAGTCCTTGTTTTCATGTATGCCACACAAAAAAAAGAGAACTCACACATGAAAAAACTGCTACATTGTGCTTCTACAGGTCAGAAACTTAACAGGGAACTGTTGAACTGAACATCACTGGGATCCATTCACAGGGGTTCAAGGCTGTCCAGTGACCATCAGAGAACAGAAGCACCATCAAGTTTTCTTCCAGAGCCAAATGACAGCTCATCACCACCAACATCCACAAGCCTAGAAAAATCTTCCAAAACTCTTTTCTGTGCCTGTGGAGGTTCCTGTGAGCAGTCAGGAGATACAGAATAGTAGAAGACCAGAGAACTGAAGAAAGTCCAGCAAGAGCATCAATTATCCATCAGCATACACCACTGATCCTCTGAGGATCGCCGGGGGCTGGAGCCAATCCCAGCTGACACTGGGTGAGAGGAGGGGTTCACCCTGGACAGATCACCATTCTGTCTCAGGACTTACATACAGAGACAAACAACCATTCACACTCACATTCACACCTGCAGGTGATTTAGAGACCACTGGTGGAAGAGATGTACCACTGACAATATGACCAATCCTGGAGGTCATTTCTAAAACCATCAGAGTAATAAATGATGAGAAGAAACAGGCCCACCCCTCCAAGCCCAGCTTCATGTTCATCAGAGCTGGGACATAGACCACACCTTCTGATGGGAGCTGTGTCCTCTGTTGGACACAGACCTGGAGAGACAGGTAAAGTCCCTCTTCCACAGACATCATTCTCTGGTCTGAACTCACCAGACAGCTCATGAAGGATGGTCAGAGTCTTTATTGGACTGTGCATGTATGTGAAAGTCCAAAACAGCAAAAGACATGACAGAGCTGTTAAAGCTGATTGACAGCTGTGATCCAGCTGTGCTGTAATCATCAGATGACAGTTCAGAGGAAAGGACTCAGGAGTTTCCTTGATTCCTCTCTTCTCATGTCTTCACTGGGACAGACTAAGGCTCCCTCCACACAGAGATCGCACAACATTGCCCTTATGAAGACCCTTGAATATGCTGCCTGTGTTTTTTCACAAAGGACAACACACAGCCAGTGTACTGCTGGTTTTATACAGCATGCTGCCATCGCTGAATAAGAGGTGTGTTGTGTAACACAGCAGCCTCAGATTCGGTCCGGGTCTGTTCAATTTGGCTCTATGACCACGTCTGGTGTTGGTTTAAAGGGGTAATGATAAGCACCAACCCCACCCACCCTCATTCTACCTCTGTAGCTTTTACCTCCATATGCCTGGGTAAAACTAGGAAAAACACAAAGGTGAGAGATACAGGCAGGACCCAGAGAGGGGTTGAAAGCACATAATACACAAACATAATGTCACCATACAACCTTAAGGTTCTGACAACAGCACACTGAGCATCGAAGGAGAGAGAAGGACAAGAGCCATGTGAGGTGATTTAATTGAAATAACCTACTTGTGTTCAGTGAAGCAAACAAATATTCTCAGACAGTTTAACTGAAGCTCGGAGAGAACATGAAGTTTGAGAGGACAGAGTGTCACACAGTTTAAGGTGTCACTGTAAATATTTACAGACAACATGTGAGTGGTTTGAAGCAGCAGATTCTGCATCTGTAGAGAAAGGCTGCTGAGGATTGTGACAGTCAGAGCAGAGGAAATACAACAGACTTCAACATCTCAAAAGGTATAAAAGACATTAAATAACTAAGTAAAAAATTTTACTAATTTATTAAAGTATAAAAAAGAAATGAATAAAAAAGGTAAAATAAAAAAGGTAATGGCTGGAATATCAGGATAACGGTTTTTCACTCACCTTCAGCTTTGTGTCGTCCACAGCCTCATCCAGCTTTGTATCTGCTGTGTTTGGGTTTAGTTTGACATCAGAGTGACCTGATGAGAGGAGAAACAGCAGATGTGTCAAATCAGTGTTTACTGTTCTCTCTTCATCAGCTCTGAATCAGAGATGAAGTCAGAGAATGTGAGTCTAACAACAGTAGCTCAAACCCTCCTGTCATCACTCTCCTGGTTTTCCATTGGCCGTGGATCAACCTGAGCAGACGTGTCCAGGTATCTGATACTGAGTCAGCTTAGTCTATAATATGGATATGCTAACTGTTTGTAGCTGCCTTTATTCACTGTACTCCACCAGTTGCAGGCCCATGTTTGTATATATGGTCTGTGCAAAGTCACATCCGGAGAATGATCATGAGCTTTTCCTCCATGTCAGCAGTTCATGTTTGACGTATCAGTGTCTCATTCTGGCATCAGCTGCACTGACATGAAGGTGCAGTCAGGTTTATTTAATGCTCAGCATCGACCTGCAGCGATTGTAAAGTCTATTTTCTGAAAATAACACACGTTTAAAAAGCATAAGTATCCTGATCAAAACAAAAGCCTGTCAACTGTTTTTCTCACCCTCATCTGATAGTGATGGATCCTCTGAGCACAAATCTTCTTCTTCAGCAGCACACTGCACACCCACTGAGAATACTTAGATTAAAATACAAATATTTGATGAAAATTAATCTGTTGGTTTTTGTTTAAACCAATTTTAGAGAAAACATGAAAAATAGCAGCTTCAGTCTGATTAAATTTGAAGTCTTGTCATGACTTTCTAACACTGAATGTATTTTTCTGACCCTAAAGTTTTTGCTTCCTGCCTCCATCAAGACCCCACAGGTCTCTGACACATTTAAGATTTATTTATTTAGTAAATCAATTGGCATGAATATCTACACAGAGAGTATCTGGACACTTGAGATGTGAAATCAAATTTAAAGCTTTTTAAGATCTCAACAAAGAACATTTCCAACCATGCCGCCAGTCTGAAGAAAAATTCACTAACATGTTCCTCATGAATAATTAGATCTGACCTCAGGGTCATGTTGTCATGACAGCCGCCTCAGGCATTTGTCTTCTGTCCAGTCTGTCCCTCTGTCCCCATCTACAGACACCTGCCATTCTCCACCTGTCCATCAGACATTCTCAGACCTTCCCTTTAATCTTGCTCACCTGACCCTATCATCCACCTGCTCATTTTTTTACATCCACACATCATCCCCACCTGCCAACAGCCCTGCCCTTCATTATCTCCTCAGTCCTTCAGTGTATATAACCAGCTCATCAGCCAAATAAATGTACATCAGGGCTGAACAGCTTGTTTTAAATCAATGTGCCTGAAATCTTTAATTTGAGGAAATCTGAAAAAACAAGAAATAAATATGGAACAATATTATGACTCAGCCCAGTGTACATTAACACTGACAGGACAGAACCACCTCAGTCCAAGTCAGGACTGAGACTTAGGAGAGACCAACAATAGACCTAGTGCAGGACTAATCTTTAACCAGCTCACAGTCGATCTTCATCCTGTTACTTCAGAGTTAAATATGATAAGAGTTTAATCATCAGTGTAGTCGTCTGTCCTGAAGAAATGCAGTGATGCACCACACTGAAATATTCTCCTGCCCAATAAAGTCTGTTAAACCACATCATTCATCCTGCTGTCAGCTGACACATTAACATGCTCAGAAACTCTGTCCATCAAAGTCAGCACTTGCTGAGACTTTAAGGATCCAGATGTTTTCTAGAGGTCAGATCAAACTGTAATTTCTAAATGTTTTGGTGGTGGAATGACCACATTTTACAGTCAGATGTTATTGATGACAGATTGATGAACAGGAGACAGACTTCCAGTACTCACAGGTTTTGTCTCTGGAAGCTTTAAACACTTTGTTGTAGTTGACCCTGTAAGAACAAACACAACCATAACAGTTACAAAGTGAAAAACAATCAGGTTTAGTTTGAGCCAGTTTTATTAAACCTACCTATTACCATGGTGATTTACAACACTTCAAAGTGTCTGTCCAAGAAAAGTTGGAGTTAATCCCAAAATAAACCTGATTCTAACCTAAAGTTTTAATCCAACTACAGGTCCTATCACTACTGTTGTTTCACTCAGTGGTTTTTATTTCAAACTGTGCAATAAAAGTATTCAATCCAATTTTCTATTGTGTATATAATCCTGTTTGTGTTGTTCATACTGTTCATTTTTTATATATTGTCTTGTTTATATCTTGCTTTGTTTCCCTGCTGTGGGACTTATAATGGATTATCTTATCTGTTCTCTCTCTGTCTGTTTTTCTGTCCAATCCTGAAGCCTGTCACCATTCTCCTCTCACAGCTTCATTGAGGAAAACAGCCACTGAGAAGGTCACAGCTCTACAGCAAAATCTGGATCTTTGCTCTGATACTAACTGTGTTTAGGACAATACTGATGAAAGTAGCATGGACTGACTCCAACTACTGACCTCAGACTCTCCAGTCGACAGTCTGGACTCTCCAAAAGATCAAACAGAGGCTTCACTGCCGAATCCTTCAGGTCATTGTACACCAGGTCCAGATCTCTCAGATAGGAGTTGGACTTCAGGGTTGAGGCCAGAGAAGAACAGCTGATCTCTGCATTGACCCAATCTGAATAAAGAATAAAAGATGGCGAGTTTGGTTTGAATATCTCAATCATTCTCTTCTCTTCAGTCACATCACTTTATAGTTATGTTGGAACAAGAAAATACTGAAAATACCAATGAAGAAGAAAACTGTCTTTACCATTAAGATCCTCAGTGTGAATCCTTCAGGTCCCAGGTTTCACTCAGGTCCAGTTCTCTCAGATGGGAGGGGTTGGTTCAGAGCTGAGACCAAAGAACCCCAGCTGATCTCTGACAGCTTCCACCTCATCAATCTGAATAAAGAATAAAAGATGTGAGTTTAGGAGACAAAGTTCCTGCTTGAAACCATTCAATGTTTCATCATCTGTTCAGAGCTGAAGAAGGTTTAGAATGTACAAGTTTAAAAAATGGAAACAACTACAAACAGCTAAACCCAAGAGGATGCAGGTTAAAAACAGTCAAATACACAAAGGGAAAAACTGCTCTCATTAATATTGATTTGGGGTTCAGTATCTTGTCCAAGGATACTTCGGCAGGGTTAGGGATAGTCTGGGACACGGACAGGAGGAGCCGGGGATCGAACCACCGACTGATTGGTGGGTGACCACTCTACCTCCTGAGCCACTTCATTAGGTACTGTGGTATATTCGGTGGTGATGATGTGAAGATGATGAAGAGAAGATCTCCGCTGACACTGACTTGCTTGTATATAGAAGTTTATTACAAAGAAGTTCAGCATCAAGACAAGCACTGCAGTAGCTTGTGAGAGGATCCGAGCCAATATGGATCTCTCTCTCTCTAACAGCCCTAAACATCAGTATATATATGTTAGCTGTCTTCATGGTGCAGGTAACATCTGGACCTCACCAACGACCTTTATATATTTCTTGAATAGCAGAGGGAAAGACACTTACAGATTTACGCTCACAGTTTTATGTTCACAGATTCTATGCTAAGGCTATTAACTCAAACATGAACCCAAAGACTGGAGTGAACATAAATAAATTCTCAGACATTCCAAGAAAGCAAAACCACATGGAACATTCTGTACACTTATTCTTCGAGGCGAATAGTCTCGAAAATAAAAGAATACAATAAAGAATAAAACATACATATTAAAAAATATTAGTATACATTCCCTCCTACACATGTTTCCTAGAGTATAAACATAACTTGGAGTAGAGCCGAAAACCTGTCACAGCCATCTTTCTTAAATATCCATCCAACAATCTAGACAGGAAAATTCTCACGGCCTCTGCCCAGGCGGCCACTATAGTACTCCAGACCAATTAAAAGGAGAAATTTCATCATTAGTGTAAGGATATGTCTGGCAAATACATATGGAACCCTCAGAAAATAAAATCCAAACAATGGAAATACTCCTCAGGCTGGTTGACCCATCGCACCTTCCAATGGACCTTCCCTGCCTAGCCCAATTTCCCTAGGCATCAAGAAAAGAAGAAAACATCTGAGGTCCAGTGTATTTACCCCACAACAAAAGATATCCTTCAAACATTACTATAATATACAAAATCAAAACTAAGTCAAACATAAAATATATCACACAACAGTTCCTCAGCAGCGACTGTTGTATCGATGATGTGCTTGACTCTGGATATTGTATCACAGTGTTGTTGTCTTGTTGAGAGTCCTCCAATCCATTCTTACTGTCCATGTTTATATCTGAACTCTCATAGTGGTCTTTCCCCAATATTATTCTGGAAGAAAGAAAACACCCAACCAGTATCTTTGCCAAACAACAACAAATAAATTGAAACATCAAATACAGAATGCAACTTATAAGTAAATGAAATTCACAATATCACATCATTTCTTTAAAATTATAAATCACATTTTCCATTTCCTTTTATCATACCTATAGTGAAAAGATAAACAATAAGAATATCAAACTATAATTAGATATGAATATTCAAAAATGGATTTGTCTCCAACAGTTCACCTCTATCACCATTTCTTTTCATCACCATCTATATCACTTCCTCTCTTTCATAAAACTTGCTTTTTAGCTCTCTTCAACAGCTCACATACCAATTCTTCAAAATCAGTATACACACAACCTTCAAAACCAAAATCTTTCTTTGCATATTCTATTCTCTCTATTCTTTGACTTTAGGATGATTGATTGCTCCAAACCATCTAATTCCCAATTCCTTACAAAATCAATTTCACCGTCTTATCCACAAACTCTTTCCCATTATCTGAGGATATCCAATCTGGAAGTCCCCACCTGCTTATGACCTCTAACTAACTAACATGTATCTCTTACCTTCAACTGGTTTTATCATAGCATGCAACAGTTTCATTATTTGAGCGTGATGCCGTATTGGAGAACCATCTGTTTTCTTAAACCTCGACTCTTCCACACTGATCCAAACAAGTGACATATATTATGTATATGCGGAATCAGTATATTGTCACTTCGCTACCTCCGCCAACCTGTATTTAGATTAAGTTTTCTAAGGGTCTCTCGATCCTGCTCTTTCTGATCATATGTTCCTTTTTCCTATATAGCTCCACTTGATGGGCTATATGATCCAGATAAACACCTTTTGTCATACTCTCCAAGACCAACCACCTCTGCCAATTTGCTCACTGGTAAGGGCAGCCCCTTTCTGTATTTTAGCCCGCAAATTGACTGCTCCATTTGATTCAAGTCCGGATCAGGATCATTTCTGTAACATTTCTCCACTGATGGCTTCCTGACACATAGGCCCTCGTGGGTTTTCCGTCCCAATGGTCAATAAGAAAGGTTATCAGGATGTACATTGGTCGGAAATGTATCTTCAATGCCTCCTCCACACTGACCTCTACTTGCAGCAAACAACTCCGGATCATTCACAGCAGTACCTATATATCGTCCAGTCCAGCTTGCAGAATCTCTTCCATAGTTGGAACCCAAGGAGATTAGCCAAAGTTCTTGATATTCTATGGCAGCTTGTGTTCTACCCACCCTTCAAATTTCTGAAACTATGATGTGTCTCATCTTGAAGAGTATAGGTAACTTCAAGTATATCTGAATAGTATTCTGCTGTTGCTTGTACTCCAAATTCTGTCCTCGAACAACCACTGACACATCTTCCTTTTCTTGGGCGGAGTGTATACTTCCTACCTAATTTTTGAGAGTCTTTTTCCTAAATCTTTCTTCTTGTTTCTGCAACCACTTTAATTGGTTCTCCATACTTTCTTGGTCTTCTGGTCTAGACAACCTCATGCAAATATGAAAGGCATTGGTTCATACTTTCAACCTCTTGTAAGGCCCGCCTCCGCTTCTCTCTTCTATTCCAGTGCTAGTTGCTGGTGGAAACCCCTTGAAGACGAAGGAATCTGCTCCCTCCCAATCACTGTTCCATTCTCACTCTCACTAGAGCTATCATCTTCTGAGTCCTCTGTCCTCCATGTTATCTCCTTCTTTCCGCTTAGCCAACATCCTCCTGACTTTAGGATTACATCCACCCACACCCTTCCCGAGTCACTCTGATCATCCTTAGCTCCCCAAACGATTGTTTTCCCTCTTACTAGAGCTTGGATACATCGTTATAGTCAAGCCCGCTTGTCCCACTTCTATTACTCGATCATTTCATCTTTGATTTGATAATCACCTCCCTGAGTGATCACTGGGAGCTGGGGACAGAGTTCTCAAACTTCACCTTCTTCTCATAAGGTGGGGTTTCTTCATTGAATCCACATGTGAGAAAGGTGCAATAACTTCGCCATTAGCTTTTCTGTTTCCTTTGCATTCTTTCTTTCTTATTTCCTCTTACACTTCTATCTCTTTTGCAGCAACTTTTATCAACTTCTGTCCTCATTTTCAAACAATCAGTTAAACACCAAGCTCCACTTTGTCTCTTTTCTTTACGTTTCCTTTTTTGCCCTTTTTGTTCCGCTTCTTATATGTAGACAAGCACATGCATTATTTTAATTATACATCTGGGTTAAGAGTTCCTTCCACTGGCCATGGTTGGTCAATTTCAGGCCAGCGCCTATGCCATTTCTCCGATATCTTTGCGATACATTTGATTAAAGGATTATTTTTCTGTACTACGTCAACAGGAGTAATTACTTTCCGAATTTTAATATCCTTTTCCGACATGTAATAGCCTCTTTAATTATAAATTGAAACTAATTACTAAAACTACTTTAAATACTTAACCTATTTCTCCCTATTTTTTTAAAAATTTTTATTTATTATAAGTCACTATTTTACCACAATCAATAAATTTACCAACTCCAAAGGAACCAAAAACTTAATCAATATAACAATGAATTCACAACACTAAGTCCACATATGATATCTACTAAACACACAATCAATCTACCAAATTATGTGTAAAGTTTCTTCAGATCTTCCTGCCAACAAAAGTCCAAACCTATATAAGGCTCAAAAGATCACACGCTCCTACAAGGGACCAAGTATCACCAAGTGTGTTCCTGTTTTCAATAAACAATCCTCAAATCACCAAAAATCTCAGCATTCCATCCCCAACACCACTCAAATTAAAATAAACCATGCACAGAGAATAAAACTCACATTTACCACTCTGCATTCAACAGCATTTAACCCCATAATTATATTCTATTGACTAAATGCATTAACAGGTCAGTCCGTTGCCAAGCTTCTCCTTTAAACTTCAAACTACAACATATAATATGTTATGCATACATAACACTGTTTAAAATGCAGGTATTTGTGAAAAGAGTTTGTGTATAAAACTGCACTGGCCTTGAGCAGACTTGATTCAGGAGCTGCACACACTGTCGTCAGCAAGCCTCAATCCATGTGACGCCTTGGCCAGCTGCCATCCTTCTGCATCCTGGAGCACTCCACCTCCTTTTTTTTCTCTCCAACTCTCACACAGCACAAGTGAATAAGAGAAGAAACAGACAAGATTTTAATATCTTATGAACCCACTAGGTCCTTTCAACAGCACAATAACAATTCAATTTAACCAAGTTATCTACCAACACACAAATCAATTTATCTATAACAGATGTTTTCCTTTATTAAAGCCAAGTTATAATTTCATACCATACCTCATTAATATAGAAATTTCAGTTTATCTTACTCTATTAACATCTTAATTCCTCCTATAATATATTATCATCCACAAACTGTGTCTCCTACTATTCTTTTATTTCTCTTTAAGTCTCTTATACCCATGCATATAGACAAAACATCCTTACTCTAATCTCAATCTCTCTACGTCCTGTTTGGGGGCTCATAAGTTTCCTCTCTTTTTCTCCTCAAAACGTCCTTTAAGAAAAAGGCTCATAAATTTTATTCAAAATGTCCCCCAAAAAGGCTCATGACTTTTAGCAATAACAAAAGTCCCCTCAAAAGAGGCTCATGTGTTTTAACAATAGCAAAAACGTCTTCTTGAAGGAGGCTCATACATTTTAACAATAAAAGAAACGTCTTCTTGAAAAGAAGCTCATAGGTTTTAATCATAAAAAACGTCCTCTCTTAAGAAGCTCATAAGTTTTATCCATAAAAGACAAAATATCTTTCCTTATACATTACTATATCTCCTGTTTTCAACCACAACCTATATATATATGCCTGTTCATTATGTCTATCTCCTCAATATAAACTCCATAAACCATCCCAAGTACCTTTTCTACACACAGCTGAAGTACAGTTGAGGCAATGCCCACAGACACACACACACACACACAACTACCTACCCATAGATGCACAAACACCACAAAACACACAGCAAAGTCAACTTTTAGCCCAAACACAAACAACATCCAACTTAAATTCTCAAATCAGCTCATTCATACTTTTATCCTATAGCATGCTTTTCTGCCATTCCTTTTTCTCTTATTTTCCCTTCTAAATTTTATGCCACCTATGAGTGCAGATATCACGAGAGGCTGTCAGACAATGTTCGTCAACTAGTGTTTGAGTGGGAACTACAATTGAATTTTGGTACCCTACACCGCAGTTCCTAGAACTGACCTTGAAATTCACCTAGTGATTTTCCCAGATTTTTGGGTCTGCCTAAAACTCATTCCAGAGGTTTTGTCCAAATCTTTTCTTTACCTCTTTATTCCTTTTTTCTTCCTTATTCCTATTTCTTATTCCTTTTTCCTTTTATCTCTTTTTTTTTCAGCCTTCCAATTTGGGTTCTGGGCCCAGGGTTGTCTTTCTTTTTTCTTTTCTCTAATCTCATCATCTCTCAAAGCCAACTTTCACGCAGTGACTAATATACACGCCTTACCGCTAAGAAGATGTGGTATCTGGAGAGTGATGATGGAAGATGATGAAGAAGATTCCGCTGACACTGACTTTGCTTGTATATAGAAGCTTATTTGCAAAGAAGTTCAGCATCAAACAAGCACTGTGCAGTAGCTTGTGAGAGTGATCCGAGCCAATATGGACTTCTCTAACAGCTCTAAACATCATCAGTATATACAGGGTAGTTGTTTCTACAATCTATAGCAAACATCCAGACCTCACACACACGACCTCTTATTCCAAAAACAGAGAACACTTTCTAGATATTTATGCTCACGGCTGTTAACTTAAAACATGACCTCCTAACAAATAGAAATCATAGAAACTGAATATTCCGCAAACAAAAACCACATGGAACATTCCCATACACCACATATTTCTCGGTACAGAATAGTCTCAAAAAAAAATAAATACACAAAGAATAAAAACATATTTGCCATAATAGTATCCTCCTCCTGCCAATATGCTTCCTAGAGCATAAACATAACTTTATGGAGTGTGGAGAGCGAAAACCCGTCAGCAGCCATCTTTCCTAAATATCCATCCAACAATTCCAGACAGGAAAATTTCACTTGCCTCTGCCTCAGGCTGCCACTTATAAGTGTAACACACTGAGCCTGAGGATGATATCTTTTGCTGTGGGGTAAATACCCCACAACAAAAGATATCATCCTTCAAACAATTTAAAACTAAGAAAATATCATAAATTTATGTATTACTCCTGCAATAAAGGAAGCTCAAAAACTAAATCAAACTTATTATGTCTACCAAGATTATCAATATCATATAACATCCTCTATCAATATCACAGATTACAACATAATAGAACAAACCCAATACTCTGTGAATATATATATATAAAGAAAGCATAAGAATAAAAAGAATAAAAATATGTTGCACAACAGTTCCTCAGCAGCGTCGGCTGTCACTGCAGTATCGTTGATGTGTTGACTCTGGATATTGTATCACAGTGTTGTTGTCTGATTGAGAGTCCTCCAATCCATTCTTACTGTCCATTTTTGAGTATCTGAATCCCTCATAGTGGTCTTTCCCAATATTATTCTGGAAGAAAGAAACACCAACCCAGCACTTTGCCAAACAACAACAAATAAATTGGAGACATCAACACAAAATGCAACCCTATAAGTAAATGTAAAATTCACAATATCATATCATTGCAAATTATAAATCACATTTTCCATTTCCCCCTTAATCATATATATCACTCTATAGTGAAAGGATAAACAATAAAAATATCAAGATTATAATAAGATTAATATTCAAAAATGGATATATCTCCAACAATTCACCTCTATCACTACTTTTCATCAACACCATCTGTAGTAATCCCATGTAACAATGGCATCTGATTTTGTTCTCCAGACATCACAACCCAACCCATCTCAGTATCATAGCTCGCAGGTCAACAACAATGTACAGAAACAAAACATTATACTCAACGACATAAAAGAACCAAGCACCAAAATCTGACTAACACTGCCCCACTGGTCCTAATTTCTGCTGCAACCAAGCATTTGCAGACCATCCAGCTCTCTCTGATGGACCAAACGCATCTCTTATACGCTTCAATGCCTCTATGACACTATATATATTGACTATATATTATCAGAAGTATCAGGAATCAAAGTATAACAGGCATCCCCAGGTAAATTCAATGCCACACATAGGCCACCTTGTTTGGCCAAAATATAATCTAGAGCCATGTCATGTTTCAGCAACGTCTGTGACTCCTCTCTGGGTATTCGACAACAATTAAAATCCCTAATGGTTTCATTTGCAAAGCCTCAGGTGTAGGTGTAATATTATCAATGTGATCTGCCAAAATACCACACCATACCATGGAAATAATCCTATGCCCCACTTCTCACCTAAACTTATCCTCCAATGATAAGAGACTCCAGATCAGAAATTGCGCCAATTCCCTTTTATCCTGCCTTTTCCAGAAGTAACATCTGATTGACTTTGTCAAGTGCTTCTCCTTTAAGACAGTAAGAACCCATGGGAGTGCTCTAACGCTGTCATGTAACAGCATCCTGTCCACCCATATGAAAAATATATATGCCTTATCACCACAAACCCACCAGATATCCTCTTAAAATTTCCAATAGTCACATTTGTACAAAATTTGATTCTGTACCATCAATGTCCTACTCTGTTCGTGATATATGAAAAATCACCTTATGCAATTTATCCTCAGCCTATGTTCATGTTTACCCAAATCCACTATATATACCCATCACAATCTGAGATTCCAACAAACATTCCAGGTGCACTATAAGTATTATTTGAACAAAAACAACTTTTAGCCCTAACAGATGCTACTTCCACTGCATCTGGAACCGCTGTCATCATATTTTCATGCTGATCGAGCAAATTCACATATGGTAATTCCCCTAACCAAGAACAATTAAATCTAGGCCTGAACAAATTCACTGACAAAGCCATCACTGCATCTCCTGCTGATTGCTGCTGATACAACAACCACGATAATGCGGAAGATTGACAAACAGTGGTTAACGGCTCCGGCACTGTCTCTAAAATTGAAGGCCATGTGCCTGGTGCTGGAATCTTCACTATACATGGACAATTCAATTTCTTAACCGATCTTACAAAATGAGTTACCTGCTGGAACCATAGGTTCCTACCTGCCCATGAATCTGCAATTTGTAGTCTCGAAGAATCAAAACCATATGCTTTCCACTTAATCTCTCTCTTCTGTAATGCATGGTATTGATCAGTCATGTCATCTAATGTCCAATCAAAATCAGACAACTCATTTTCCCCATTGGGAACAGTTCTCTGATCCATCACAGATAAACCTACATCATTCTCCTCCACCATCTGTTCTCTAATTTCAAAAATCTCATTACTACTGTTTACACTAGACTTTGTCTTAAACATAGAGTTCTGAGTTACATTTACCACCTCTTTAAATTTCAAAGATATATCAGATGTCTGTGTCACATTTATACATTTCATAGACATCAAAAATGTTGTCGCTATTGTAGTATTTATCCCCTTCAAAGTAATTTCTAAAGTAGCCTAGGTTGATGCATGAACACCCTTAGTTGTTTCCTGAGCTAAAGTAGCAACCTTCATCTGTATACTATTTACCCTTGGAGTAATTACTGTGGTGGATTCTTCCTGAACCCCTCTGACAACCATGGGAGCTCCAACGGGACTCAAATCTTTTATCACAAGCCTTACCTTACAAGTTATATAACCCTCTATCCAATAATTTTGAAATGGAACAAATTTGAACTCTGGCTCCAAATAAGTACTCATATATTCCCCTTGATCTTCCCAAGTAACATTACGCAAAATAAGTGAACAATCACCCGCAACTTTTAACCACCTCATATCATTATACAACAAGTACTTCCTTTGATCGCGAGGCACAATTTCAACTTCAGGTCCTGCCAACAACACATCTTCACCACGACTATTTTCCCACTTAGGAGGATTAGTACCACCAACATTCCATCTCCCACATTTACAAGGAAGGTGGGCTACTCTTCCTAAATTAACCCTAACCACAGTCTTCAAAGGAGTTGGCGTCACAGAGGTTATCTGAGGCGACACTGTAGTTAAATGTGATACATTTATACCTTCGGTAACCTTTAACACTGAAAGGGTAGATATACTTTCCATTTTTCCAACTTTCGGCTGGAGAGTTGATGCCATTGTTATCAATTCTTTTGTTTCCTCTACAACTTGAGGAAACTCCATACTCTTACTATCATCTATTACCTCTAGAGTCACTACACTAACTCTGAATCCCTCACTCTCAAACCGCGGATCATAAAAGGAACACCTATAATCACCTTGATCATCCTGCTGAGGCCTATATACATAGAGACTACAATCTCCTTCAATCTTCAACCGTTTTTTATCATTAAGTAACACATACTTCCCTAATGTTAATGTCCTTGACAGATTTAAAACCCTGCCATAGTTATCTTCCCATTGGACTCTAAATTTTCCTTCACCACTATTTTCTCCTGTACACTGGCATGGAAGCAGAACTGACTTCCCTAAGGTCACTTTGACCCTAGTCTTGGTAACGTTTTGGTTTGACTCTTTTCCGAACTGGTCTTGGACTCCTTCGTCTAACCGAATCTCCAAGTTCTCCTGTATTGGAGTCACAGCCCTTTGCAACCTTTGGTGCTTTGCACTCCACTGACACAGACTCTGCTGTTTCTGTGACATATTGAAAATCAATGTCAACAAACCTTCTCTCCTGTCCATTAACTGCAGGGTCACCTCCGGCATCATCAATAATATGCACATGACCATCAACATTGTCCCCAACATGGACAATTTCCCCTTCTGGGTTTTTACTCTGGGGATTTTCATGCATCTCTTCTTCTGCATGTTCTCCCACATTTTCTTCCCACTCTCTTGAGTCTCCAACATCCCGGCTCTGTGAGCGTGGCGCCTCTTCTCTTGGCGCTTTAACACAATGCGATAAATGATACCACGTTGGTGACCCTTTAACCTGGACCGCAGTTCCAGTACTGCGAACAACTTCAAATGGTCCTTCACGGCGTTCGTTGTACCACTTCCCGTAACCAACTCATGAGGTGTCATATGCAAATCACGCAGCTCACTCGAGCGACACACCATTAACGCCAATGGAAGTGCTGCTACCCAATTTAAACCCGTGTGCTGACAAATTTTAACAATACGGTTCTTCAGAATGCCATTCATTTTTTCACAAATCCCTTGGCTTTGTGGATGATAGACTGCTCCAAGACGTTGTTTAATTCCCAGTTTTTGCTAAATCAATTTCACCGTCTTATCCACAAACTCTTTCCCATTATCTGAGGATATCCGGTCTGGAAGTCCCCACCTGCTTATGACCTCTCTACACAAGAACTTGGCAACAGACTGAGCATCCTTCCGCTTGGTTGGACAGGCTTCTGGCCATCGCGAAAATCTGTCCACAACTACTAACATGTATCCATTACCTTCAACTGGTTTTATCATGTCAACAAAGTCCACGACCAACTCACGCATAGGACCCCTTGGAGTTGGAATATAACCAGGAGGAACCATCACACCCCTCCGAACATTATTTTTCAGACAGATCGTACACCTGCCTATGACATAATCAATCTGTTCAAGCAAACATGGTGCCCAAAAACCATATTCCTTTGTGATCTTTCTCCTAACTTCCCCCCTTGCAACATGAGCTAACCCATGTGCTTCCTGAATCATCAACCCTAACAGATCTGGGGGTGCGATTATCAACCCCTCATGATTTCTCCAAAGACCAGTAGAATCTCGAGTGGCACCTCGGTCTAGCCACAACTGTTTATCACATCCCTTAACGTGATTTTATCTTCCAAATCCACTTCATGAGTGACCAGAAAAACTTTACCCAATTTGTCTGCTCCCGTAACTGCTTTCGCAGCTTCATCAGCCGCTTTATTCCCTTGTGTGACTTTTGACACATCCATTTTATGTGCTGCACATTTAGCTATCGCTATCTCTTTAGGCTTCATCATAGCATGCAACAGTTTCATTATTTGGGCGTGATGCTGTATCAGAGAGCCATCCGTGTTCTTAAACCCTCGGCTCTTCCACACTGACCCAAACAAGTGACATACATTATGTGCATATGCAGAATCAGTATATATTGTCACTCGCTTACCTTCCGCCAACAAACACGCTTCAGTCAACCCCACAAGCTCAGCAAGCTGAGCAGATGCAGGCTGTGGTACTACTTCAGCCTTTTCTACAACAAATCCACTTCCTTGGGCTTTTACTACTGCATAGCCAGCACTTAATTTATCTCCCACACGATAACAGGATCCATCAGTCCAATACTCCAGATCCACCTCACGCAATGGGAGGGCTTGCAAATCTGATCTAAGCTTCGAATATTTCTCTGCTTCTTGAACACAATCATGCGGTTCACCATCTTCTGGAGTTGGCAAATTCTCAGCTGGATTCACCGTGACACACCTCGCTAGGGTGACATCTTCCTGCTCTAAGAGCCTATAATAGTCTCTGAGCCTTGGCATAGTCAATGTGTATTTACCATAGTTCAGAAGATTTCTGAGGCTATGATGGGTAAGAATAGTCACCGGATAACCCATTGTGACAGATGATGCCTTATCGTACATCAAAGAAACTCCAACCATTGCTCTGTAACACAGTGGTAGCCCCATTTCTACCTCTGAATAAGCAGTAGAATAGTAAGAAATAGGTTGAGGACTTGTTCCTGTACCTGTTGGCTGACAAAGAACTGTGCATGCATATTTACCTCCAGTAGAAGTAGACACATACAACAAAAAATTCTTAGAATAGTCTGGAAGCGCTAACGCTGGAGCCTGTAACCTCAGTTTAATCGCCCCAAAATGCCAAAAGGCCATCCACGTCCAAGTAAGATTATAATGAAGCTAAGAGCATTCCCAGCATCTTTAATCATAGCTCTAAAGGCCCCAAGCTGAAACCAGTATTAACTTAACCTGTTGAGGAATAACCAGCAATACTAAGAAATGTCATCATCTCTGACTGTCCCATTTTGAGCCCATGAATAGCCTCTAGTTCGATCAGAAATACTCTAGTCCTGTGTTATTGTCTGACCCAAATAAACTTACTTCTCCTGACAATACTGCAGCTCCCTTCTGAGAGACCTTTTATGTCCCTTTTCTGCCAGTATCTGTAACAATTTAATTGAGTCCTTATGACATATTTCCTCATCTGGTGAGCAAATGATAATGTCATCCACATATTGAACAACAGTACTTTGTAGCACCTGATCGATCCCTGCCAAATCATCCTTCAATACTTTATTAAAGATATGAGGACTATGTTTGAATCCTTGTGGCAGTCTCTTATACTCATAAAATTGTCCCTTGTACGTGAACCCACTACGTCCTTCTAACAACACAACAACAATTCAATTTAACCAAGTTATCTACCAACACACAAATCAATTTATCTATAACAGATGTTTTCCTTTATTAAAGCCAAGTTATAATTTCATACCATACCTCATTAATATAGAAATTTCAGTTTATCTTACTCTATTAACATCTTAATTCCTCCTATAATATATTATCATCCACAAACTGTGTCTCCTACTATTCTTTTATTTCTCTTTAAATCTTTTATACCCATGCATATAGACAAAACATCCTTACTCTAATCTCAATCTCTCTACGTCCTTTTGGGGCTCATAAGTTTCCTCTCTTTTTCTCCTCAAAACGTCCTTTTTAAAAAAAAAAAAAAAAAAAAAGGCTCATAAATTTTATTCAAAATATCCCCCAAAAAGGCTCATGACTTTTAACAATAACAAAAGTCCCCTCAAAAGAGGCTCATGGATTTTAACAATAACAAAAACGTCTTCTTGAAGGAGGCTCATACATTTTAACAATAAAAGAAACGTCTTCTTGAAAAGAAGCTCATAGGTTTTAATCATAAAAAACGTCCTCTCTTAAGAAGCTCATAAGTTTTATTCATAAAAGACAAAATATCTTTCCTTATACATTACTATATCTCCTGTTTTCAACCACAACCTATATATGGCTGTTCAATATAAGTCTATCTCCTTAACATAAACTCCATAAACCATCCCATACCGCAACCTTTCACACACAGCTGAGGCACAGTTGAGGCAACGCACCACTGACACACACACACAGAAACTACTCACTCAACAGGGACACAAAACAGATTCACAAAACACACAGCAAAGTCAACTTTACCCCAAAACACAAACAACATCCAATCCTAAATTCTCAAAATCAGCTCA